>JAODAL010018424.1:0-74830 GCA_025379985.1 Phyllomedusa bahiana
AGATTTTTTTATTTGAATTTTTTGTTAAGAGAAAATTAATAATTACATGAAAAATTTATTTAACAATTATTTGCCCTTAAATACAGTTCTACAATAGAAAAGGACCAAAGGCAACATATCTGAACCGAGAATTACGGAAAATTTGGTAATGGTTAAAAAGAATGATTGGTCAAAAAAAATTCTCTTCTATTGGGCTGTTTAAAAGGGAAAGGCAAAACGAAAAAACAGTCATGCTTACTTGTGCTGTCCAAGGAAGAAAAAATTTTAATAGGAAAAGACAGTACCAGGAAAGCTGAACAGTACCAGTATCAAAACTTTTGCTTTCCCATAGTTCCCTTAAAACCTTTTTAAACTTTTTTGGAAAGGGCACATTTTAGATTGGGGTACCGATGTGGGGGGTTTTTAACTGTTTTTTTTAATCCCGAAGGGCCTCATTCACAACTTTTATACTGATTTGGGAAAACTTAAAAACCCCAAAAAAATGTTTGTTAAGAAGCTAAAGGGTCATAGTATTTATATTCAATTTTGTTTTTTCCCCGAAGGGAACCAATTGAAGCGGGGAAGATTTTGAAAAGTTTTGTTTTGATAGGACCCAAAGTACTAAATCTTGTGAATGCATTGAAAAGCCATCTTTTCAAAAAAAATTTTAATCATGCTTGGAATAAGGTTCCCCTAATAGGGGAGATTAAAGGGATTCCACAGAAATATAAGGGTTTCCCCAGTTAAGGGAAAAAACAGCTATGAAAGAAAGGGAGATTAAAACACTTTAAAATCCGGGGACCTGGAGGGAAACAGAACTTTTTGCGGACTAAATCTTATTTTAAACCAGTGTTAGGGGAACCCAGGGGTAGTCAGCACAATTTCACAAAGACAATATGCCAAAAAAGTTTTTAAGTTCTCAATCCCGTCACAAAAGAATATAGTAGCAGAAATTGGAATCTAGAAAGTGAAAAACCCCTTTAAAAACCAACCCAAAACATATAGTGAGGCCGGGAAGTATTGGAAAATTTTCAGGCAGTTTGGGGGGGGCCATTATTCTAATGAGTTAAAAGCAAGGAGAAAGAAGAAAAGTCATTTACTTATCTACTTATCTAGAATAAAATGGTTAATAACTTATGAAAAAGACTTTATAATTAAGTTGAAGAACAAGTTTGGATTATAACCTTCATAGTTCGCATACTATTAACCCCTTACCTCCGCAGCCAGTTTTGCCTTACTGAAAGAGCCCCATTTTTGAAATCTGACATGTGATACTTTATGTGAGAATAACTTTTTGAGACTTTTACCTATCCATGTGATTCAGAGACTGTTTTCTCGTGACACATTGGGCGACATGTATGAATCTCGCCGGGTCGGGGCGCACCTTTCCGCCGGTTTTCCGTTGAAATCTGCGACTGATTTATGTCGGGGCCGGGGCGCGCTCATACATTCTATGTAAAGTCCGCCGCCCCTCGCCAGTGTGTTAGGCGCAGTGCGGGGCTTTTTTTTTTGGCGCAGAGGTGGGCTGCGCCTGAGATTCGTCCCCCGGAGATAGCGCACTCATACATCGGGGAAAAGTCTGCCCGGCCTCGCCAGTGTGTGGGGCACAGTGCGGACTTAGGCGCAGAGCGGGACTGCGCCGAAAATCTGTTCCGATGCGAGACAGGCTGGAAAACAGCGAGAAATCATTCCATACATTAAAAAAAAATCACTTTCCAAATATCCTAATTCAAGAATTAGGATATTGGGAAAATTGCCGGAAATACAGTAATTCAAATTCTGAAAGCTATTCTCATTGGTCGGCAGAAACCGGCCAATCAGAATGGGAGCGACAGTGAACCATTAAAACCTATGGAGAACTATTGACTAATCAAATCAAGGTGGACAGTTAAAAATACAGTAAAAATGCAGAAAAGAGCTGATTGGTTGAGCTAGCGGGTGCTTGGCTAGCTCGGCCAATCAGAATAGCAGCGACAGAGACCCTTAAAAACCTAGGAGAACTATTGACCAATCAAATTAAAAGGGCCCGGGACAGTTTAAAAATACAGTAAAAATGTAGAAAAGAGCTGATTGGTTGAGCTAGCGAGGCTTGGCTATCCCAGCCAATCAGAGTGCGAGCTACTTCTCCCATTGTAGTCTTTTGGAGATCGGCGCCATGTAATCTGGGCTCTCACGCCGTGCGGCATGGAGTATGAATAAAAAAATCATTTTTATTAAGTGTATAACATTCTCTGAAATAGAGCTGAATCCTTCTATAAACATTCATTTATAAAATCCCGAACAACCATTGTCGCCGAGCCCCCGGCGCTACAAAAGGGAATTGCAATAGAGAGAATTGCCGGGAAATACAGTAATTCAAAATTGTTTAAGCTCTTCTCATTGGTCGGCAATAAACCAGCCAATCAGAATAGGGCGACATTTGGCCCAATATCCTATGGAGGAGAATTGACCAAATCAGAAAAGGAGCGACAGGGACCCATTATAACCTAGGGAGAAAAATTGACCAATCATATTCAAAGGCGACAGTTTCAAAATACAGTAAAAAGGCAAAACGAGCTGATTGGTTGAAGCGGCGGGGCTCATCCAGCTTAGCCAATCAGAGCGGAGCTACTTTCTCATAAGTTCTATGGGAAAAGAAATTCAGAGCAAGCTCTGTGATTGGCTAAGTTAAAAGAGGCGCTTTTTTGGGACCAAGGGGAGAGCAGCGATGCTCCAGTGGTTTTCTAATGCAATCTGAAATAAAACTGTACATGGCCGAAATCAAATGATAAGACTACAGAAGTTGTCCGATGTGTATAAAAAATTTGAATAATAATATGGGGGTAACGAAAAAAAAATATTACATCAATAAAATCATGTTTATTTCTTTATTTTCGTTGCACCCATACAAATTGATCCTTGGATAACAAAAATTTAAAGAAATAATCATGATTTTATTTTGAATTAATATTTTTTTTCATTACCCCCATATTATTATTCATTTATTTTAATACACATGGGGACAACTTCTGTAGTCTTATCACTTGATTCCGGCCATGTACATTTTATTTCAGATTGCAATTAAAAACCCATAGGAGCATCGCTCGCTCTCCCATTGGTCCAAATAACCGCGCCTCTTTTAACTTAGCCCAATCACAGAGTCGCTCGGAATTTCTTTTCCCCATAGAACTCTATGAGAAAGTAGCTCGCGCTCTGATTGGCTAAGCTGGACGAGCCTATTCTGATTGGTCAATTCTCCTCCATAGGATATAATGGGCCACTGTCGCTCCTATTCTGATTGGCTGGTTTATGCCAACCAATCAAGAAGAGCTTAAACAATTTGAATTACTGAAATTTCCCGGCGATTCTCTCTATTGCAATTCCTAGTAGCACCGGTCCGGCGAAAAATGCTTTGTTCGGGAATTAACTGATTATTTTTAAGAAGGTTTCAGCTCTTTATCTGATAATGTTTTACACTTAATAAAAATGAGTTTCTTATTAATACTTCAGTATTTCAGTGCGCCGATCTCTCCATAGACTACAATGGGAGATGTAGCTCACGCTCTGATTGGCTGGGATAGCCAAGCCATCGCTAGCTCAGCCAATCTGTCTTTTTACTGTATTTTGAACTGTCTCGCCTTTGATTTTGATTGGGTCTATATTTCTCCATAGGTTATAATGGGACACTATCGCTCCTATTCTGATTGGTCAAAACTTCACAGGTTTTAATGGGTCTTTGTCACTCCTATTCTGATTGGCTGGAGTCTGCCGACCAATGAGAAGCGCTTAAACAATTTTATTAACTGTATTTCCCGGCAATTCACTCTATTGCAATTCCCTATGTAGCACCGGTCTCGGCGACAAACGCATTGTTAGGGATTTAACTGCTTTATTTTTAAAGAAGGTTTCAGCGCTTTATCTGATAATGTTTTACACTTAAAAAAAATGAGGTTTTTATTCATACTCCATGCCGCACGGCGCTGAGCGCCGAGATTGCATTGCGCCCAACTCTCCCCTAGACTACAATGGAGAAGTAGGGTCGCGCTCTGATTGGCTGGGGTAGCCAAGCCCCCGTAGCTCAGCCAATCAGCTCTTTTCTGTTTTTTTTACTGTACTTTGAACTGTCCCGCCTTTGATTTTGATTTTGGGCAAAACTTCTCCATAGGATATAATGGGCCACTGTCGCTCCTATTCTGATTGGTCAATAGTTCTCCATAGGTTTTAATGGGACACTGTCGCTGCTATTCTGATTGGCTGGTTTATGCCGACCAATCAGAATAGCTTAAACAATTTGAATTACTGTATTTCCCTGGCAATTCTCTATATCCCAATTCCTATGTAGCGCCGTCTCGGCGACAAATGCGTTGTTCGGGATTTTATTAATGTATTTATAGAAGGTTTCCCGCTCTTTTTTTCAGAGGGTATTTTAACTTAAAAAAAAATTTTTTTTATTCAAAAACTCCATGCCGCACGGCGCGAGAGCCGAGATTGCATGGCGCCCGATCTCTCCATAGACTACAATGGGAGAAGTAGCTCTCGCTCTGATTGGCTGGGATAGGCCAAGCCACCCCTAGCTCAACCAATCAGCTCTTTTCTGCATTTTTACTGTATTTTTGAACTGTCCTTTCCTTAGATTTTGATTGGTTCAAACTTCTCCTAGGCTTAATGGGTCCCTGTCGCTCCTATTCTGAAATTGCCGAGATAGCCAAGCCCCGCGAGCTCAACCAATCAGCTCTTTTCTGCATTTTTAAATGTATTTTGAACTGTCCCCCCCGTTGATTCTGATTGGTCAATCGTTCTCCATAGGTTTTAATGGTTCACTGTCGCTCCTATTCTGATTGGCCGGTTTCTGCCGACCAATGAGAAAGCTTTCAGAATTTGAATTACTGTATTTCCCGGCAATTTCCAATATCCTAATTCTTATATTTCGCCGTTCTAGATTTTTGGAAAGTGATTTTTTTTTAAAATTATTTTTATTTTTGAGGTTGAAACTCTTTTCATGACAATGTTTTCCCGCTTTTATAAAGGCGATTTTTTCGGAATCATTCCCCGCTGCACGGACGGAGCGCCGAGATTTCTGTCGCGATCTTCTATCTGCTTCCTCGCATGTTCCGATCTTGCTTCACTTCGCCGCTACCGGAGCATTTAGACCAAAATAAACCAGGTCTGCCTGTCGGAGCTGCCGAGCGCTGCATTGGCACCCCGCTTTGCCGACTCGCATCGTACATACCTCGGAGTATACGGAGGCGGCCGCTCCCGCCCCGGAACGCCTACCCCCGGGCCCACACCGCGCCCATTGCCCGCCCCTTCATCGGGGCCAGTGAAAGTGGCGAATGCTGCGCCTAACACTGCATCCCTGCGTCCGACAGGGGGATTCGGGCCGGGAGGCGCAGTATACGCCAGAAAACGGGTGAAAAGCCCGATCATACATGTCGCCCATTGTGCTTTAAGAAATTTTGATCCATACAATCTCTGTTTATTTGTGGAATAATATTAAAATATCATGAAAAATGTGAAGAATTTGCCATTTTTAAACGTCTTTTTTACGATATTAGGGGGCTTCGTAATTTTTCACATTTTCAAGAAAATTTGCAACAAAGATTTTTTTAGGGACCAGTCCAGTTCTGCGGTGGCTTTGAGGGGCCTGTATGTTAGATACCCCCATGAATGACTCCATCTAAGTAACTACACGCCTTAAAGTATTTAAAACACTGTTTTATGGAAGTTTGTTAACCCATAACGTATTACACAGAATTTTTTTGTGCAGATTTTCAATTTTTATCCATTATTCACTGAAACACTGTAGAGTAATGAGGGAATTGCAACTCTGCATCAATTCCCCAGATTCTGCAATATCGCATATGTGGCCCTAGTGCACTATTTGGCTCAACCACAGGCCTAAGAATAGGAGGAGCATCTACTGGACTCTGGGGTCTTATTTTCATTACGATTTTCTTTATGTGCCATTTTAATGTGCTAAAACTAAATAAACACCCGTAAAAAGACCCCACATTGGAAACTATACCCCTTAAGAAATATAACCTGGGGGGCAAAAGTAAAATTAACCCCCCCTTAAATTACATTTTTTCCAACAATCAGCAATTTTAGCTGAAAATATTTCATTGTTACAAGGAATCCAGGAAAAAAGCACCTCAAATATCGTTACACAATTTCTTCCAAGTTCGGAAATACCCTTTATTTGAGTGTAAATTGCTGTTTGGGTGCATGGCAGAGCTTAAGAGGGAGGGAGTGCTATTTGGCTTTTGGAATGCAGATTTTGGTGGGGTCATGTCGCATTTGCAAAGCCCCCAAAGTACCAGAACAGGTGAAACTTTCCTTAAGTCCCCCCATTTTAGATTCAACACTCCTCATGGATCTCATTTAGGGGTGTATTGTGCATTTTGGGCGCATCAGTGACTCTATGTGAACGGCGTATGCCACAACAAATCTAAGTATCCAATTTCTATGATTTTACATGTTGAAAAAGCTGCATGATACATGCTAAAGCTGGATTTAAATTGAATAAAGTTGGTAAGAAATTTTACATAACAATGGCTGGTTACGATGTTGAATAGGGAAAGGAGACCATATCATCGTGCCTACCTGTGATACTTGGATACAAAGAAGTTTCACTATTGTCTTTTGGGCTTCAATTTTACAGAGTTCGCCATGCGATATAAGTGACATGATAATTTTACTATGTGGGTCAGTACAATTAGAATTATATAAATTTTATATAATTTTTTATGTTTTATTACTTCAATACACTAGAAATGCGTTTATAAAAATTGGGTATCGCTGTACTCATATTGACCTGCTGAGTAAAGCTAGCATGTCTTTTATACTGCACGGTGACTGCCGTAAAAACATAAAAATAAAAAACACTACCAGGATTGCTGTATTTTGTTCAAAACTCCTCACAAAAACTTTAATAAAAAGTGATCAAAGCATCATATGCAACCCATAATGGTACCAATAAAAACATCAACTCATCCTGCAAAAAAACAAGTCCATAATCAGCTCCATTTATAGAAAAATTAAAATATTATGGCTAGCAGGCCATGAAAATATAAAAACGCAATTCTCACAGGATAACGATCATATTTTAGTTTTTTAAAAGCGCCGAAGATATGATCGTCCCTGCAGCCCTATAGGCGGCAATAGAAAATATAGTTGTAGTCTCCACAGCTCGTCTTTTCTCCGCTCGTCTTCTGGCGCCGGCATATTATACAACATGTTATACAACATAATACACCGGCGCTTTTAGTTTCCTTGGCGTCTTCCCATACAATACAATTGCATGGGCGATGTAAAAAAAATCAGAAACGACCGTGTTTGTTGTACAAAGCGTAACAAAAACCGTGGTCCTGCATGGAAAAAAAGCGGCCGCTTTTGGGCTGTTTTTTGTCCGATGCAGTGGAGACATAGACTTAGCTGAATGAGTTCTATAATATGTAAGGCCAAACAATAAGAACAAAATGTTAAGGATACAGTGCTTGCACTGCTTTTTCTCTGACTGAAAGTACTAGTAACTTGTGCCACCTTTTCTATGACAGCTAGCATAAGGCTACACTAAGGTTGGGTTCACTCTGCTTATATGGGTATTCCCATCATATTCATTAGCTTCAAACAGGCAAAGATAAATAAAAATGGTTACACAATACATTGTGTTCTGATTTTGCTTCCTTTCAAAGTAAGAGAAGTTCTTATCATCTGCTTGTTTACAGTAGGCTTCCTAGGTTGCAGATCATCTCTCTCTGCTCTATCAACTCTGGCCTAGATGGTGACATTCTCCCAACTGTGTCTTATCAGCACCACAGAAGATTGGTTATCTTTTTTACTGACAAACTTTAACCCGTTGGAGCTCTCTAGCCTTTTGCCTTGCTGTTAAAACCCCTCCATCACCAATGTCCCTCTAAGACACTCAGCTAGGAATAGCAGAGCTAAAATGTCAATTATTGCTGTAGAAGCGCTCACAGCCTAAACAGGAAATAGGAGCCTGAAGTTGGCAGTGAAGAGCAGGCTCTGTGGAACCGCCAGATGGAAAAACCCATTTAAGTGCCTTCTTATACATTGGGAAGACTCCCTCTGTATATCCCTGACATAAGGCTGAAATATATCCGTCTTTTCAGGCATAAAGTAGGTAAGAGAGATATGTTGTTCATGCAGCCAGTGTGCTTTTTCATCTTTCCTATAAAACACTGTACCTCTTAATGGGAAGCTCAACTTTGATGATGTAACTATCCATACATGGATAGTTAGCATATATGGACAGTCTGTGTATGGCAACCAGGGCCGGGACAAGGCATTTTGGTACCCTAGGCAAGTAAGGCTAATGCAGCCCCCGTCTCTAAATAATGGTCATACAGTTATCACATAATACTGTTATACAAACTGAAAATATTATCACCATACTGTTACTGCACAAACCAATATACCAAGACCAATATAACCAATGATAAAGTTATACCAAGACCAAATAAAGTATAAGCCACAACTTATAGGCACAATCTTCTAGGAAGGACAGAAGACCACCCCCCTAAAGATTGTGCTGCGGGTGTGGCCTATGAATCCCAGGATCATATTTTGTGACCTGAAGTCCGTCCCCTCTACCCAGAGAACATCAGCCGAAGCCATGACCTTCATGAGGTGCAGGGAAGAGAGTTAAGTACTGTCATATTTTTTTTTTATGTTCTGTTTTTCTATTTGTTCCCTCCTTTGGACTACATTGGATTTGTTATATTATGTCAGATCAGCGTTGGATATATTTCTTTAATAAAATGGTCAACTAGTTTTCATTGTTGTTGGGGAGTGTTTATTTAAATAGAGTGTTTTTTTTCTTTTATTTCCACATCTGAGAGACTCCTCTTTATTAGTAGTGCTGAGGCTTGTTGTCAGCCAGCAGTGTTTCTTGTCTGACACTAACCCTATCCCACTATTTCCTCGGTACCCAACGTATAAGGGATGCTGAGAAGAACCAGGTTATTGTCAGAAGGTGGACCATTTAATGTGAGGATCTAATCTTTGGGCGGCTGCAGGCTGGAATTTTTAGAGCGGTCCCAATATCCATGAACCTTCCTGTCCTGATATCAGCCTTCAGCTATTGATTTTACCTTGGATGTGGGATCCAATTTTTTATAATCAGTTGAGGTAAAGCCGATGGCTGCAGGCTAATACTATCGGAAGGTTCATGGATACTGGATCCATTCTATCCTAAAAATACCAGCCCACAGCTGCCCAGGAAACGGATCATCATACTAGATGGTCTGCTTCTGAGGGCAACACTGGAATAAAATAATTTAAAAAACACAGAAAAAACACTTAATTTAAATAGACATTGCCGACACCAGCCCCACTTAACCATTTTATTAAAGAAATAGATTCAATGCTGGTCTGATGTAGTCTAACGAATTCAGTGCAGTCCAAAAGGGAAACCTGTAAAAGAAAAAAATAAATCCTACAGAAATCCTGGGGAATTGGCCACCCCCCAGCTTCCCTGGATGCTATATAGTCTATACAACATCCAAAAGAGCTGGGTAGGCCATAAGTGGGGAGGGAAATCACTTTCCTCTATAAGTGCAGGAAACATCAGGGAAGCGTCTCATGACAATTTCCTGGTGCCATGCCAGAAAAAGTAGCTGGAACTAAAGAACAAAATTCCAAGAGAGTTAGCAAGTATGTCTCAACTATTTGCGTGTTCTGAGGATGTGCAAAAAGTTAAAACAAGAGAGTAGACCAGCGGGTTCAGGGTATGGTTTGTGGCCTAGAAGAAAAAATAGCGCAGATTGTGGGATGATGTGCCCCTTCCCGTCACCCCCACTCTCAATCTAAATGTCTTTTCCTAACAACTCCCTACTCTAAACCCCCTTCCCATTCCAGGTAGAAAAAAAAGGAAGTCCGACTGGTGAAGGCAGGTGTTGGTTGCAACAAGTAGCTACTGAGCTCGCTCCATACTTGCACCCCCTTCCTAACAGGCAAAGGTAAGTGCCCTAGTTGGTCGCCTACCTCTGCCTACCCATCAACCTGGCCCTATGGTAATATATGCTTAATTAAATCACAGGATTTTCCACAGAGAGGACCTGTTGATTCTGTAGTCAGTTTTCCTCTCGAGCAACCTCCAGAGTGGTGACTCTGCTCACAACCACTTAACACACATTGATAAACATGATTACATTGGTCTAAGCTGTATATTATTTACCCCGCCTTTGTTCATACCAGGGCCAGGACGATGGGTAGGCGAAGGTAGGCGACCGCCTAGGGCGCCACTTCATCCAATGCAGAAAAGGGGGCGCAATGAGGTATGGAGTGGGCTGAATTTTCCAATGGAGGGGCGCTTTGTGCCTTATTTGCCTAGGGCACCAGAATACCTTGTCCCAGCCCTGGTTCATACAATCACTCCTGGTTCGTATCTTTCCTGGAAATACTCATTGGCGGCCTCCAACTGGTTGCTCAACACATAATAACTGTTGAGGAGTCCAAGTATTCCATAAAAAATCTGCTTACTTTATTAGAGAAATATTTAAAAAGTGTAAGTAAAGTGGCAGGCATGTAAGTACAATGACTATCCCGCTTACACTGTTCGAGAGACTCAATCCCAATTCTGGTTTTTAATTTTCTGATTCTACAGCCTTTATAGTACAGGAGGTGCAATAATTGCATAAATTATATGTGTTGTATCACCATTTATGAAATTTCTAATAGGATACAATTTGTATATTTGTTTTTAAAATTGCTCCTTTTTTCTGCATAATCGCACATATTACACCATGTTGCTCCGCAAAAAAAAGCCCTTCTGAGACAACTAAGTGCGTTTTTAATGTGATGATGTAAAAATACTAGGGGAAAGAATAATACCAATGGTTTAGTTTCTTTTAGCCACGCATTTTATTTTTCCCTCCGTGATAACCAATATCTTCTCATCCTGCCACAGAATAGGCAAGTGTGTTGCACCTCCTGTGACATGTACTACATAGGCTGTAGCATTAAAAAACAGGATAGTTGAACACCTGAGGGGGATTGAAAAAGGCTTAATCCATACATCAGGGGCAGGAAGACATTTTATAGGACAATATTGAGTCATTCTGCTTTTTCGGATTAGAAAGGGTTAATGCACCAAGGAGAGGAGGGGATAGGCAGTATGCCATATGCCGTAGAGAGGCTTTCTGGATTCTTGAATTAGACACACGAACGCCGCGAAGTTTAAACTACAGGAATGATCTCATGTATTTTTATTGGGGATGTAAACTAGAAGGTTCATATAATATACAATGTAGAAAACAAGATGCTAACATGTTTTCCTCTTCTCCTTTATTGATACAAACTACTGCTTGCATCTTCCATATGCTAGAGTTACGTCCTTAATTGCTTGTTTTGATTGCTTCCAAATCAGACAGGTTGCGGGCCAGGGTTATGCTGTGAACAAGAGTCTCTTTACGACTCAAAACGTATAAGCGGGATAGTCATTGTACTTACATGCCTGCCACTTTACTCACACTTTACTTGCACTTTTTAAATATGTTTCTAATGAAGTAAGCAACATTTTTATGGAATACTTGGACTCCTCAACAGTTATTACGGATTGATAAACATGATTAGTTTGTTCTTTGGGAGCATTTCTGACATACTGTACCTTTGAAATATATGGTACAAATGCATTATGAATCCCAAACTAAGCCATGTCCTACCTTTTCCAACAAGTAAAGTTTAGTACTCAGGTGCCCGGGGAGGCAGGTGTACCTGGATTTTTAGATAGTCTAAATGCTTGTGTTGTTAGGCCTACCGATGGTGTTGAGGGGAAGTGTAGTGGAGAAATAACAACAAAGATTTACAGTGAAGGAAATAATTATTTGATCCCTTGCTGATTGTGTAAGTTTGCCCACTGACAAAGACATGAACAGTCTATAATTTGAAGGGTAGGTTAATTTTAACATTGAGGGGATAGGAATATCCAAAATAAAAAACCAGAAAATAACATTGTATAAATTATTTAAATGTATTTTCATTTTGCAGTGAGAAATAAGTATTTGATCCTGTGGCATTTCAAGACTTAATACTTGGTGACAAAACCCTTTTTGGCAACACAGCAGTCAGTTTTTTTGTATTTGATGGAGGTTTGCACAATGTCAGGGGGAAATTTGGGGTCATTTATATTAGGTTGAGCATTTTTATCGAAAAAGTTGAAATGGGAAGGTTTTTTGGTGTAAAATTTTCCAGTCTGCATAATAAGGTTAAAAACTGTGCATCATCTTTAACATGCCCCTTTTTGGCGTTTCCCTGTTTTTTGGCGGCCGCAAATCGTTACAGAATAGAGCAGGGTGAGATGTGTGTGCGACGTATGATGGGATGTGTATGGTTGCGATTGGGGGAAAAAAATTCATGACCTCGTTTTACATAAAACAGCTTTTCCGTTTCCCCTCAGTGCTCTCAGGGTCTATAGGGTAGGACCTGCGCTTGCGGGGCCCAAACACCCCAGCGAAATTAGTCTATTTTGCCGGAAAACTTTACTTTTAGCTGTGTCCTTCCAATTTAGTTGATTAGAGATTTGAAAAATTTTAGTAGTTAGCAGAGAATTTTAAAGCAGCATCTACCGCTGTAAATTTACGGGTGGTGGGGCGGGGGGGGGGGGGGGGGGGGGGGGCCGCGGGCGAACACAGAAAAGCTCTATCTATAAAGAACACACTGGATAAGTTCACCAAGACTTAGTGTAAGACATTGTGTGGAATATCTTATATTATTAAACAGTTTCGACGCTCGCGCGCTCTTCTCGTATTTCCTGGATATTGGCAGCCTGAACTTATATTGGATAAACATCATTCTAGTACTGCAGGTCTCTTTGTTAGCTGCAAAACTCACTTTTATTATCAGTTTTACATTTCGTTAGGTGTTCAATTTTAACCCATTACACCTGTGGACTGTTGTTATATCCACCTTGCACTTAAATTACAAACCCAGCAATCTTGTAGTCCAGCCACAGGTTGTTTGTTGCTCCAAAAATACAGCTGAATCTCGGCTCACGCTCTCTCTACTATGCACACGGTTAGTGTTTTTGACTTTTGCGCACCAGCACTGTTCATTGACGCAGCATCTACGTCAAATCTTAAAACAGGGCAATTCTATATTTCACCACAGCGTGAATTGAAAGGGTGCAATAAATACGTTTATTATTTCAAAAACTTAACGAGGTTACGTGTTTTTTGACTTTTTGCGCTCCCAGCACTGTTCATTGAGCAAGCATCTACGTAATTCTCTAAAACAGCAATCCTTATATCTACCCCCCCCCCCCCCCCCCCCCCCTTCCAAAAATCCACAGGTGAAATTGAAAGGGGGACCTTTTGCGGCTGCAAAAAAAAATACCGTTTATTATAATCAAAACATAACAGTTACGTGTATTTTTGACTTTTGCGCACCAGCACTGTTCTTTGGGACGCAGCATCTACGTAAATCTTAAAACAGCCAATTCTATATACCACAGTGAATTGATGGTGCAAAAAATACCGTTTTTATTCAAAACATAAACAGTTACGTGTTTTTTGACTTCTTGGCACAGCCTATCATGAGCAGCACTACGTAAATCTTAAAACAGCAATTCATATTCACCACAGGTGAATTGAAAATGTGCAAATAAAATTACCGTTTATTATTTCCCCCCCCCCCCAAACAACATAACAGTTAGTGTTTTTTGACTTTGGCGCACCCAGCCACTGTTTTCATTGACGACAGCATCTTGTAAATCATTAAAACAGCAATTACCTATATCTCACCCCCCCCACAGTGAATTGAAAGGTGCCCAAAAAATACCGTTTTATTATACCAAAACATAACAGATACAGTTTTTGGACTTTTGCCCAGTCACTAGTTTTGTGGTTAGACTCCGGCATAGTTAAATTTGAATCCTGCATTTTTGTTTTGATTAGAGGGATTTGAGTATAGCTGTGATTTGCCGTCTTTTTTAAGAGAGCTTTCTCAATGTATACTTTTCCTTACATCGCAATCGTGTTTTATTTCTGAACTTGGAGCGAAATGCAGGTGGCGTATTATTATTTTGTATTTTTTATATGTTTTACCCTCCCTTGGTGGTATTGCCCATCACCGTTATTCCCTGGCCGAGCAAAGAGGGGGGTAGGACAGGAGGTAGAGGTACGAGAGAAGGTGCTCCTTCCAGTGCTTTGCGACAACCCGCATGCCAGCGGATCGTCAGTTGCAGGACATCAGGCCTGTCCCATCGCTGGGTCAGGGCCTGTGAATCTAAGTAAGAGCATCGCGTCGCCAATCGGTCCTTCTGTGGTTAATGCAAACCTGCATCTATGCAGTCTTACCTCCTCGTCCTCGCAGTCAGGCCACAAATGTGTCATCAGCATCATCGCAACCGGTCCAACATGAAGCAGCCCAAATGTCAAATCGTGTACCACATGTGGGATAATCCATTTCTGAAGACCTCTTTGAGGACAAAATGCGGTTGGGGTCAGAAGGCATGTTAAAAGATCAAGAGGCCAAAAAGGATGCTCGCGCGCGCACGCACGCAGCGCGCACGCCCGTTACTGATGCCATCAGAGGTGCTGAAGGAAGCGGGCAACCGGGCAAAAATCCCGGGCGGTCGGCAAACTGCCTGTGCAGTGCCCCTTGCTGGTAGCCCGCAGCATTCTGGATTCAGAAAGTCAGGACGACCAAGTCACCTGTGTTGGATGGAATGATGATGATGATGACATTGAGGATCCATCCTGGTCTTTTCTGCAGATTTGCTTGCCGCGTCTCGCACGCTACGCACTCGCATCGCGCGCGCTCGCGCTCGCGCAGGGCAGTCGATGGGGTAGTGTCATACGGGGTCCCGCACAAAAAAGGAGAGGGCGGTCGCAGAAGTCCGCTGGATATGATTCCGCCAGCCACGGTCAGCGCAAACACCCGCTCCTCGCTTATCGCCAGTCAAAAAGGTCCAGGACCTTCAAGCCTGGGCCTTCTTTGAGCAAGCCTATGATTCTACCCTCAGCGATGTCATATGCCGCCTTTCCGTAAACCGCAATAAGTAGAGGCAAGAACCTAAGTGGTTAACCACCACCAACTGTCTGTTCACATGCAGCGAATGCATGAGTTGAAATGGAGGTGAACACTTGGCCAAAAAGGCCTGGACTGACGCCGGGGCCTCCAACCACTGTCACACCTCTGTCTCCGCTCCTCTCTCCGCCACCACCAAGCGTTCCTCAGTGCCCATGTCTCTCAGGAGTTCATGATCAGGGATCAGCCTCCGCTTCAGCCTCCACCGTACGCTCCCCCCCCCCCCCCCCCCCCCCCGCCCCCCCCCCCCCCCCCCCCCCCCCCCCCCTCTAGTACCACAGCACCACCAGAGACCTACTCGTATCCCTTCTTCCTTCCGCCAGTTTGACGACCTGCACGCCGTACAGTGCCAGTCTAGCAGCCAGGCCTTCTGTCTTCCAGGGTTTGGGAGCAGAAGAAACACTTTACCCCAAACCTTCCCAAAGCCAAAAGCCTGACTCTGTCGGCATTCAGGCTTTTGGCCTTGGAAATGTTGCCTTTCCGTTTGGTGGACACAGATGGGTTCGCCACGGTCATGGCCTGCTTGCCCCCAATACCAAGGATGCGAGCAGGCATTTCTTTGCCAGAGAAAAGCCGTTCCTGCCCTGGCCAGCCACGTGTTCATTCTATAATTACAAGGCGCGTTGTCTGCATCTGTGTCCGGGGGAAAAGTCCATCTCACCACCGACACATGGACTAGTAAGCACGGCCAAGGCCGCTATATTCTCTGTGACAGCTCACTGGGTGAGCTGGGTGGATGTCTCTGGGGGTGACGGTGGCTCTCAGGCTCGGCGCACGCTCTCAAAACCGCAGGGATGGTGCAGGGCTCTTTCCCCCAAGGTCCTCTGGTGGCATCACGTGCCCAGAGGACACCAGGCGTGTTGAAATTAATCTGCTTGGAGGACGTCCACACACAGGTCGGAGCTGTGGGAGGCTTAAGCAACGAGACCGGAGCGCTGGCTGGGTGACAAGAACTTTGTGCAAGGCAAGGTGGTGTGCGATAACGGGCGAAATCTGCTGGCCGCCCTTAAGTCGGTAGGCTGGAGCACATCCCTTGCCGGCAATGTCATGAACCTTGTGGTCCAGAAATTTCTAAGAGCTACCTGGTCTGGACTGCCTGCTGAAGAAGGCTTGAGGTCTGAGTTCGCACTTCCGCGTTAGCACCCTGCTTTCGTCCCGCCTGGCTGAGTTGCAGCTAGCGCTCGTGTGACACTCGCACGCCGGCACTCCCCGTCATACCATTCATTGTTGACGTGGCACACGTGGAATTCCACCCATCCACATGCTCCAGCGATTGTGGCAGCCAGCCCGCAATGCCATTACGCCCCGTACGAAGTGACACCATGGCCCTGACAAGCAGGCCCGGTACGGACCTCGGGGTGTTTGAACCACCGAGAGTGGAGGCAGGTGAAAGTGCTTGCACCATCCTTGCCAGTTTTGAAGAAGCCACCAAAATGGTCAGTGCGGGACAATGCCTTGTCAGCATGAGCATTGTGGTGATCTTAGATTTGGAACCGATCGGTTGGACACTTGAAACAACAAGGTCCCCGCTAGCGACGGGAGGAGGGAGTCGGACACAGATGCGGGACAGGAGCTTTCTCTCCGTCAAACCTACATTAACAGGCACCCCCTGCACCAGTTTCCCCCCCCCTATTTCATCAGGTCTTCCCCATTACGGCAGTGGTTCGGGGTCCAGAGCACGTGCCCAAGGTGGATGGCGCATCAGCTCTCAGGGTGCATCATCTCAGGCAAGTCACGGGCTGTGTTGAATCTGTGCCGGAGGCAGTCGGAGGAGGAGGAAGGAGGAGGAGGTTTCCTAGACACCGATTGTTACCGACGTCCCTGCCTTGATAAGAGGTTGGCGCTAATTGAGGCAGAGGAGGAAGGATGAGGAAAGAATCAGTTTGCTAGTGCTCTCCGACCCAGCTCGGGGCTTCGGGAAATCAGGACTCCATCTCTCCACATGAGTGCTTGGATGCTCCATTTCTCAACGTATCCTCGCATTAAGGCCATCAAAATGAATACAACAGTTACTGGGTGGCCACCCTCCTGGATCCCGGTACAAAAACAAAATACATCAGCACTTTCCTTCCACCCACCCAATAGAAGTCAAATGCAGGAAATGGAGAACTTGCTGAGTGATCAACTGGAGACATCGTTGCGTCTGCTTCACGTTCCCAAATGTCCCGGTGGAACAACATCAGCGAACGTGAAGCAGTAGAGATGCCAAGTAGGCGAGCTGGCAGCTGTAGGCAAGGTGGCATGAAGCCTAATGGTGACCTCTGCTGATCTTTGTTTACCACCTCACCATACGCATGGCAATGCAGGTCACACATCCAACACACAGAGATCAGCTTTAAGATTCATGGTGCACGATATCTGCGTCTCAAACACCGATGTTTTTGCATGTGTTCCGGGACCCCCTAGACTTCTGGGTATCCAAAATGGCCCACGAATGGCTGAGCTGGCTTTCACGCCATAGAGGTGTTGTCCTGCCCAGCAGCCAGCGTCTTATCTGAGCGGACCCACCCCCTTTCAGCACAGCTGGAGGAGTCATTACAGACAAACTCATCCGGCTTTCCACAGATAATGTGGATCGTTTTGACTTTATCAAGGTGAATCAGGCATGGATCTCTGATGATTTTGTGGCCCCAATTGCAGAGGTCACCGTTTAGTTTCCAGTCTACTTCACAATTCCTTTTCAAAACAGAAATGGTCCTCTTGAAAAATTTTTTTTAAAATGATCCATTTCTTCTGCAATTTTTATTCTCTTTTCACAACAGTTCATTTTGCTGGTTTTGCTGTGAGGAGGACTGTAAAAGACAGCAAGGTTTCATGACAACACGAATTCCATTTACTCACTTTATCTATAAGAAGTTTTCGCATTGTCAATGTCTTTGAGCGGTCATCCCGTTGCTTTGGAGAGCTGAGATACAAGCAATAATCATGGTCCTTTGGACAGAAATGTGACGTTCTAAGTTGCTTTTCTCCCTCACAATTTTTAATTAGAGGTCCTGAGAAAGTCATTATTTATAATTTTTTGGGGTCATGTTGCTGTGAGATATACAGCTATAGTTATGGTCCTTTGGAACAGGAATGTGGCTTCTAAGTGGGCCTTTCTCCCTTCACAACGCGGCGCGAATAGTGGCTGGGAGAAGTCATTTTTTATAATTTTTTGGGGTCATGTAGCTGTGAGATTACAGCAATAATCATGGTCCTTTGGAACCAGAAATGTCGGCTTCTTACTAGCGCTGGCTGATTCTCCCTCACAATTTTTAACAGTGGCCTGAGAAGTCTTTTTTATAATTTTTTAGGTCTTGCTGGCTTTGAAATGCAGCAATTACTATCTGGTCCTATTCTAAATAATGTTGTTTCTAACAGACATTTGTTCTTCACAATTGACCAAAGTGGCTCAAGGGTCATGCTTTGAATTTTTGGGGGCATTTTGCTGTGAATGCAGCTTACTACAGGTCCTATTCTAAAAAAAATGTTGTTTCTAACAGACATTTGTTCTTCACAATTGTTCAAGAGTGGCTCAATGGGTGATGGTGCTGTCAGAAACTGGAATAGGTAGGACACTGTTAATGGACACATATTGCAAAATGACTTGTTTTTGCAAGATCTTTAACATAGATATAAATCCCTTTATTGAGACAACCCATTTAATCAATGAAAAAAAGAGAAACAAAGGACATGGTGGGATTCCATCCTATTTTAAAAATGTGTTGTTCTAGAACGCGTCCTCCTCCCCGCCGCTCCGCTCTCAAAACTTGCATTGTACAAAATAAGCCTGTTCCTTAAAAAAAATTCCTCTGTATTGTACAAGGGAGGTACAGGAAAACTTGACCAGATGTAGGTTATTCAGAGGTCATGAGTATGGAGCACAGCAGAGAACAAAGTACAGAGACCATTTCCTCCAGCACGTTGAGTAAAATGAGAAAAAGAATGCCAAGATAAAGGGCACATTGGTTTGTAACAGGAGCGTTTACCCACCAGTATTTCCAAGTGAAAGCTCATTTGGTCCACACTTATACGGAGGGGCAAGCGTTCCACCAGGTATGGACTGTGTTACTGAGGAAGGCTGGAGTTCTCAACTTCCGCTTCCGCACTCTGCCTTCAGCACGACAGTTTTCGGTTGCTGCGTCATCCGGGCATTTAACCTGGTGTTAATAGATGACGGACGCCAGCCTGGGCTTTCACCGCACGCCCACTGTAATCGGCCCTGGGTCATGTGTGGCCCAGGACAGGTATTGTCAGTGTCCAGTTCAACTAAAATGGTGGTTGAAAGACTCCTTTTTCCGGCACTTTTTAATGTGGGGGTTCATGCAGGTTTGGGGTCATTGCGTGGCCCAGGACAGGTATAGGTCAATGTCTGTGAAACCCCTAAATTGGTGGTTGACCCCAAGACTCCTTTTTCCCCGGCACTTTTTAAATGTGGGGGTATGCAGGTTTGGGGCTCATGCTGTGGCCCAGGGACAGGTATAGTACAATGTCCTAGTGTGAAACTAAAATTGTGGTTGGAAAGACTCCTTTTTCCGGCACTTTTTAAAATGTGGGGGTCATGCAGGTTTGGGGCTTCATGCTTGTGGCCAGGGACAGGTATAGTCAATGTCCAGTGAAACTAAAATTGGTGTTATTTGAATGATCATTTTTCCGGTCTCGCTTTTAAATGTGGGGGTCATGCAGGTTGGGGCTCATTTGCTGTGGCCAGGACAGGTTTAGTCAATGTCCAGTGAAAACTTAAATGGTGGTTGAAAGGACTCCTTTTTCCGGCACTTTTTAAAACTGTGGGGGTCCATGCAGTGTTTGGGGAATGACCCCCCCTGTGGCCCCCCCCCCAGGTCAGGTTTAGTCAATGTTCAGTGAAACTAAAATGGTTGGTTTGAAAGACTCCTTTTTCACGGCACTTTTTAAATGTGGGGGTCATGCAGGTTTGGGGCTCTGCTGTGGACCAGGGACAGGTATAGTCAATGTCCAGTGAAACTAAAATGGTGGTTGAAAGATATCCTTTTTCCGCCAAACTTTTTAAATGTGGGGGTCATGCAGGTTTGGGGCTCATGCTGTGGTCCAGGACAGGGTTAGTCAATGGTCTGTTCAACTAAAATGGTGGTTGAAAGACTCCTTTTTTCTGGCATCTTTTTAAATCTGGGGGTCATGCAGGTTTGGGGATCATGCTGTGGCCCAGGACAGTATAGTCAATGTCCAGTTCATCTAAAATGGTGGTTGAAAGACTCCTTTTTCCGGCATACTTTTTAAATGTGGGGGTCATGCAGGTTTGTAGGCTCATGCTTGTGGCCCAGGCAGGTTAGTCCAATGTCAGTGAAACTAAATGGTGTTGAAAGTCTCCTTTTTCCGGCACTTTTACTGTGGGGTTCATGCAGGTTTGGGGCTCATGCTGGTGGCCCAGGTCAGTATAGTCATTGTCCTCAGTGAAAAACTAAAATGGTGTTGAAAGACTCCTTTTTGCGGCACTTTTTAATGTGGGGGTCATGCAGGTTTGGGGCTCTTGCTGCGTTCCAGGACAGGGATATTCATAATGTCCAGTTCAAGTAACTTGATGGTTCAATCATTACTGCCTTCTGGCACTTTTTAATTTTGTGGTGATGCAAATTTAAAGGTAGGCTGTGGTACACAGACAGGGATAGTGAATGGTCTGTGTCTTTTTTTCCTGTGACTTTTATAACCCTAAGTGTGTTGCTAAGATTGTAGCACGTAATTTCCATTTGAATTTGTGGATGTTAATTTCAGCTTCTCCAAGCCTTGTTTGGGTGTAATAATGAAGGTGTTGTTGCTCTCCATAGACTTTATTGGTCTCATCGCGCATATTCGATGTCCACTATTGACAACTTATGATAGCGGCCGACTACGCAGCTCGCGCTCGACGCAGATAGCCAACGCAATCGCTCAACACTATTTATAATTCAAAGTGGTAGTTAATTTAGAATCATGTACAATCCTCACTGCAGCATTCGGATCCTCTTCACCCCCACATCAATATAACTTAAGAACAATTGCGCAGTTACAACGTATTATAAAGCTTTTCAATAATTTATTTACATTCGCCAACTTGGCAACATATAACAATGTTTAAAATGTTACTTGCATGTGCTCCGTATAGATCAGGATTGAGCAAAAGTCCAAAGTCTTTTGGAATATAAATGTAACAACTTCACATAACGTGTAGATAGAGCGAGATAGTGAACGGACAGGCGGCCGGCCGCACAGGTGTGCAACGTTTTGAGGCAACACACGCCTCTTTCTCAAGCATTTTTGCTCAATCCTGATCTATGCGGAATACATGCAAGTAACCTTTTTAAACATTGTTATATGTTGCCAAGTTGGCGAATGTGAATAAATTATTGAAAAGCTTTTAAATACATTGTTATTCTGCGCAATTGTTCTTATGCTATGTAGGAGGAATTTTGGGCCACTCCTCTTTGCAGATCATCTCTAAATCATTAGGATTTTGAGGCTGTCGCTTGGCAACTTGGAGCTTCAACTCCCTTCATAAGTTTTCTATGGGATTAAGGTCTGGAGACTGGCTAAGCCACTCTATGACCTTAATGTGCTTCTTTTTGAGCCACTCCTTTGTTATCTTGGCTGTATGTTTTGGGTCATTGTCTTGCTGGAAGACCCAGCCATAACCAATTTTAAATGACCAGGCGGAAGGAAGGAGGTAGTCACTCAGGATTTTTTACGGTACATGGCTCCATCCATACTCCCATTGATGCGGTGAAGTAGTCCTGTACCCTTAGCGGAGAAACATCCCCAAAATATAGGACCACATGTATGAAAACTGACTAGGTCTAAAATTTACTTTGTTGCCCATAGTGACCAATCAGAGTGTCCCTTTCATTTGTCCAGAGCACTATATGAAATTAAAGTGGAGCTCTGATTCGTTGCTATGGGTAACAAAGTGAGTTTTAGACCTAGACAGTTTTCATACATGTGGCCCATAATGTTTTGACGTCCATGCTTGACAATGGGGACGGTGTTCTTTGGGTCATAGGCAGCAATTCTCTTCCTCCAACCACGGTGAGTTGAGTTATTCTTTTATAAAGGTGACTATTTAAGACAGCTGTCTTTAATGCAGGTTACGAGTTGATTAGGAGCGTCTAACTGGTCTGTAGGAGCCAGAACTCTTATTGGTTGGTAGGGGATCAAATACTTATTTCTCTCAGCAAAATACAAAAAAATTTATATAATTTATGCCATGTGATTTTCTGGATTTTATTTTTCGATCTCTCAATGTTAAAATTAACCTACACTTAAAATGATAGACTGTTCATGTTTTTGTCAGTGGACAAACTTAAAAAATCAGCAAGGGATCAAATAATTATTTCCTTCACTGTATCAGCTTAAAGCCTTAACAGTTTTTACTCATTGAGCTACTCACAAATAAAGTTCACTTCAACAGATAGACAATTCACAAAGTCCCAAAAACTTATCTTCATTCTCTCAATTGCTTCTCTATCAATTCTCTGTCATAAACGGCATCTTTTGCTACCCTAAATGCCGGCTTGGGGTCAGCAGTCATACCATAGAACTAAGTTGTACCTTTGTACGCTTCCTTGGTGGCTACCTAACTCATATGTCTTGCCTTTTTATTATTATCATTCATTTTACAGCGAAATTGATTCCAGGGTGCTGCACATTCGAGGGGGGTTACATACATAACATAGGTCAAACAAGTACAATGGTGATGATCAATGACTTACAACTGGTACAGAGGAAGAGAGGGAGCTTTCCGCAAGGCCTGGCGGTTAGTAGACAACAGCTACTTGGAGGTTGGAGGGGGAGTAGATGTGGACAGAGGGTATCTCAAAGGAGGAGAGTGTGAGGGAAGGTAGGAGTGTAGTGGGGACAAAGGAACAGGTGTCAGACAGGAGAAGACCGACATTTCCGCCATCCTTGTTACTGGGGCGGGGAGTATGGGTAAGTTGAGGGACCGTGTCAGAGGGTGTGAGCCATGTTTCAGTCAGACCAAGGAAGAGTAAATGTCTTGAGATGAACAAGTCATGTATGTAGGAGAGTTTTTTACATACAGACCGTGCATTCCAGAGAGCTCCTGGGAGAGAGAAAGAAGGAACAGGGGTCTAGGGGATAGGATTTAAGTTGAAGGGGTTAACAGAGTCTGTAGTGGTGAAATTGCTAGGAAAGGCAGAGACAATAGTGGGAATGTGCTGAGGAGGCCCTGGGTTAGGGGATATGTCCCCAGAATCCAGGAGGAGAAGAGAGAGGGTTAGCAGGTGGGAGTAGGATAGACTGTAGTTTGGTTCGTCTGTTTGGTGCGGAAGGCATTGGAAGAGGAAGAGGTTGATGGCAGCAGACAGATGAGAGGGTAGAATGCATGGAGAAATATAAAACCCATTGCCAAACGAAGGTGTTTGGGGATAGGCAATTAGTATCAGGAAAAAGGAGGTTGAGACAATGGACGAAAGGAAAAGCATAGTGTGAGATAGGTTATCAAGCTATTAGTGGAAAAGAATATGAGTAGCTGTTACCTTTTGCAAACCTTGTTCAATCCTGGTTTAATTCTGGTCTCAAAGGGGTTGTCTCACTACATCAATTCATCTTAGCTCAGTCCTGTTTTCTCAGTTTGATCTCTGAATTCAGGGACGTATTCTCTGGCTTTACTAGCCTGCAGTGAGGAGCTGCTGAGGACACCAGGTCTGTAGCGATAGCAATCAGCACTGGCAGCCTATCCGGAGAGATCAAACAGGTCTGTAGCTATAGTGACCTGAGGAGCTGATGAAACCTATACAAGAGGGGATATCTCAGAATAGGTAGGACACTGTTAATGGACATATATTACAAAGTGACTTGTTTTTCCAAGATCTTTAACATAAAAAGCAATCCTTGTAGTCAGACAAACCCTTTAATTCATCCCACACTAAGAACAGCCACACTTTGAACAAGGCCACAGGCGACCAATGGGCACAGGCGACCAGTGAGGGAGAATATATACTAGATAAAGTCCTAATCAGTCAATCAGGTGTGAACAAGAAATGGGAGTGGTCCACTCAGCTAATTAGCAAAGTGAGGGAAAATAGGAATCGCGATTACAAGATGAACTACAATGGCTCCATACACACAGCAGGGGATGGGGATAGAAGGGGTGGCATTGTGATATCAAATTATAAAGATAATAAAAATACACATCAAATGAAAAGGCAGGGATGGCAGGATGAGAGTTGTAGCTCAGATGCAGATACATACACAGCATTGAACACCTTTCTATTCCCTTTCCTTTATTTCTCGGTCTCTTACACTTTCTGTGAGTCACTTGGCTGTGGCTCTGCCCTTTAGCCTGCTCTACTCCATCGCTGGCAGGTATATAGAAGACCAATTTTTATTGAAACTACTAACAGAATCCTTACACACAACTTAATTACTAAACTGAAAGTGAACAGCCTGCAATCCCTTTCGTCTTCTCGTCACTGACTGGCTGCAGGCCTCTGCTACGCTGTGGTGCTTAAAGGGGTTGTCTCATCTCAAAGTTTCATAGGATGCATGAATGAAATAATGCTGCTTTGCTCTGCCACTTCCTGATCAAGCTGTCTGTAATTAGCATATGAGCTCCGTGTATTCAGACTTCTCTGCTTATCAGTCTAGATTAAATAAATTACCTTCTCTGAGTCTGGAGAAGCTTCTGAGCTAATGTAAACAGTAGAGTAATTACTGTCTTGTGTCAGAAAGATCAGCTAACACACAAGCTCTCACTGCTGGCCGCGACCTGTGTGATGACATGACATCACTCCCTGCTATCAGATAGAACAAACAGCAGGGGAGAAGGAGTACACAGGTCGGTCACTTGGGAAACTAGAAAGCCCTCAGAAGGTGATAAAATCGTTTGTAGCTCCTTAACAAAAAAAGATGAACAAAGCAATATATTTGGAAAATGTCTTCATTTAGTGTTCCCTACATTTTGAAAGCTATTATTTATAGTGAGACAACCCCTTTAAAGCATCAGTACACCTAAATAAATGTGCTTAGTCATTAAACTTAAACCCCTATATACATAAATATTTATACAACCATACAAATATACATAACACCATTTGTAGGGTGATCCCACACCTTACAAATGTACCAGTCATCGACTTTATATTCCTATATACATAAATATACATACAACAACCATATATATATACATAAGACCATTTGTAGGGCAACCCCACACCCTGCAAATGTACCAAGCCAAAACATGGAGACAACTATAATAATGCCTTAGCCTTTTTTAAAAAATGTCTGTTGGACTTCAGGAGCTTGCACAACCTCCGACTCTCCCTCACACATACACACACTCACACACAATCTTTATTGTTTTCTCTAACTCATTTATAGTTTTAATGTTTCTTTAAAAACCACACAGAAAATTTCTATAAAAGTTACATCTGTCTTGCATTTTTTTTTCTAAGGTTTACTTTATGTCATGACTCCCTCTTCTTTATTCGGTCTAGCTAGTGTGGAATAGGATGTCGTTTTCTCTGGTTGTTTTTTTCAGTTATATATAATCTTGTATGTTGATTTTTATGACCCTTTTTTCTGTTACAATTAATTAAATCTTAAAACATATTTAACAAACTTAGGATTTGGCGTGTGTACAAGTGGAATTTATGTTCCTGTATATGGGCTAAGAATAACTGACCTTGTACCAAACAGAATCTCGTAGTTCCTGTTTTGAAAACCCATATTGTGGTAATGTTTTACTCATTGCTAAGATGTGGAGTTATGTATAAAAGCAAGCAAATAACATATTAATGCATTGAATATCATGTCACTTAGAAATAAAAAGGAGGGGAGAAGGAGTGAAGAAAGTAGGGAGGGAGGGAGGAAAGGAAAGAGGAAGGGAAGTAGACAGAGAGAAATGCAGATAAAGAGACAATATGTCATACGCTAACTTCAGTTGCTTTAAGATCTAATTAAATCAAATATTTGGGGATTAGAATATATTCACATGTTACAGTCAAATAAGTTTTGTAATATTGCAGCAAAAAATACAATGTGACCACAAATGTTAACAGACCTTATTGAAACTATCTTGTAGAAAAAGAGGACTTCCCAATCAGCCACAGCTTACATTTAATTTGGATTACTGCTCCACACCACGAACAAGCTCATGTCATCGCTCCCGTCCTTGCCATTACTCATTGCTCCTGCTCCTCTCCCAGTCTCTGTTCATGGCTGACACACGTGTACCCATCCCCCATCATGTTGGTTGTAAGAGGGCTTAAGTTAATTGCCACATGACCCACAGAAAACCTCCAAAAAGGCTTAATGGGGTAGTGCAATTACGGGAAATTCGCTTCGCCGGCCGCTCATTGCTAGCGCCTTCCCCTCATTCACTTCTTTGCGAGTTCTGAGTATAGCCGAGTGTGTGTGTGCTTGGCTATACTTGGAACTCACATAGCAATGAATGAGGGGAAGGCGCTAGCGTCTCCCTCTTCACTCACATGCCAGGACCAGAGCGCACCTAGCAACGAACAGCCGGCGAAGAGAATTTCTCATTACGGGACTATTCCTTTATTTCGCAACTTGTCTCTCATGTCAGTGCTTGTCAACACACCCAGCTTTCTCTTCCCCTGCCGACCGCCTCTGGTGTTCCAGCTGTTTTCACAGTCCTAAGAAATTTCCAATATCTTGCAAGATACCAGGTCTAAAGAAAGGTCAAGGAACCCAAGGAAAATATTAATGCCCCAGATCTCACCAAGAGATATTGTGTTTGGTAGACTCAGAAGAGGAGGGGGCTTAGGGTGGGGTATTGTCATGATGCGTACCACAGTGGCCACTCGCTCGTGACAGTGCTTCCCGTCCTGGCCGTCACTCACCTGTCCCTGCGCCTCTCCCAGTCTCTGTGTATCTGTCCCCTAAGATTTTAAGGGCCACCGTATCAGTGACCTTGAAAGACTGGCCGCACTCACTTTTTATCCCAATTTTTAGGGGACGTGAAATGACCAAAAAAAAGCAATTTTGGTGTCTGGAATTTTTTTCTTATATGGTGTTCAGCGCTCAGGATAACTGATGTAATATTTTAATAGATCAGACTTTTACAGATGTGCCGTACCAATTATGTGTAGCTTTTTAATTTTTTTATTTGTACAATGGCAAAAATACTTTTTTTATACTCTAAAAACTATTATTTTTACACGAACCCCTTGCCGCCACAGCCAGTTTTGGCCTTTCTGACAGAGCCCCATTTTTGAAATCTGATATGTGTCACTTTATGTGAGAATAACTTTTTGATACTTTTACCTATCCATGTGATTCAGAGATTGTTTTCTCATGACACATTGTGCTTTAAGTTAGTAAGAAATGTTGGTCCATACAATCCTTATTTGTGAAAAATATCAAAAGATCGTGAAAATTTAGAAAAATTTGCCATTTTCAAACATCCAACATTTTTGTGTGTAAGACAGATAGTTATACCATTCAAAATAGTTTATAACTTGCATCTACCGTATGCCTACTGTAGGTTGGCATCATTTTTTAAATGTCTTTTTTTTACGACATTAGGGGGCTTGGAAATTTAGGAGTAACTATTCACAGTTTCAAGAAAATTTGCAACCTAGATTTTTTTAGGGACCAGTACAGTTCTGATGTGGCTTTGAGGGGCTTGCATGTCAGATACCCCTATAAATTACTTAATCTAATAAACTACACCCATTAAAGTATTTAAAACAGTGCTTAGGACGTTTATTAACCAATTAGGTGTTTCACAGAAATGAAAGCAAAGTGGAGGTGAAATTTCTAAATTTCACTTTTTTGCAGATTTGCAATCTTTATCCATTATTCACTGAAACATAGTAGATGTGACAAGGGAAACACAACCCAAAATAGATCCCCCCAATTATTCCATTTGCAAAGATAGCCCATATGTGGCCTTAGTGCTCTATTTGTCTTAACAACAAGCATCAGAGTGGGAGAAGCACCTATCAGACTTTGCGGTCTAATTTTCAATACGATTTTCTTTAGGCGCCACTCCCTGTTTGTGTGCAACCTAAGGTTAAAAAAGCTTAAAAAACACCCCTCAAAAGACCCCATATTGGAAACTATACCTTTTAAGGAATATATCCAGGGGTGTAGTGAGTATATGGACCCCACAGGTGTTTCACAATTTTTTTAATGAAAATGAAAAAATGTATTTTTTTGTTCCATCAATCAGCAATTTTAGCTGAAAATGGTTAATTTTTACAAGGAATCCTGGAGAAAAGCCTCCCCCAAAAAGTATTACACAATTTCTTCAAGTTCAGAAATACCCTATATGAGGGTGTAAACTGCTTTTTAGGCGCATGGCAGGGTGTAAAAGGGAGGGAGTGCTATTTGGCTTTTGGAACGCAGATTTTGGTGGGTGCCATGTTGCATTTGAAAAGCAACCTGTCATGATCCACCTGGCATTTGACCCTGGGGCTGTTCTGTTGAGGCCATGCCTTCTAGCACGGCAATAGTTAATCGCTGCCTTTGTGCACTTTCCAGGTGCAGTATATCTGCAATCAGGCCCAGCTATTTAGCCCAGCCTCTGGCTCTAGGCTGGGCCTGAGATTTTCCTGACATGCTGGTTTCCTGGACAAGTCATTTCTGCTTTTGCTCCTCTGAGATTTTCCTGGATATTCCTCTGGACAGTCTGTGTCCTGCCTGGTAAAGGTTTGGATATATTGGTTTCTGTTTTGTTCCTGGACTCTGTGGTTTCGTTTTTCCCACGTTCCCAAGGATCCACCTTTTGTTATTATTTTTGTGTTGTATGCTTTTTTTTTTGTTTTCTTTAATAAACTCCTTTTTGGCACCAATACAACAACGTGACACAACCAAAGTACTAAAACAGGTGACACCTTCCAGAACCCCAAGTCCAGAACCCCATTTTGGATTCAACACTCCTCAATGGTTCTCATCTAGGGGTGTATTGTGAATTTTGGGTACACAGGCGTTCTATAGTTTTTTTTTAGCATTTGGCCATGAAAATGGGGGGGGCGGGGGGAATGCATTTCTGCCATTGTTTTTTAGGCTTCATTTTTATAGTGTTTGCCATGCAGTATAAATGACATGACAACTTTACTGTATGCTTGTTAACCATTGTTTCCCTATTCCAGACTTACCTCTCTGAATGAAATAAGCAACAGTTTCTCTTAAGGGTATGTTCACACAGCGCATTTGCAGGACGTAATTCAACACGTTACAGTTATGCAATACACCCAAATTATGCCCCTCAAATATGGTAATTCATAGCTCTCATTGAGAACTATGAATACCTGCCATTTTCCCTGATGCACAATACGCGCTGGGAGAAAGAAGTGACGTGTCACTTCTTCCCGGCACTTATGCCCCAGGGAAAGTGAATGTCAGTGGGAGCGCTTCAGAGGTACGTGCTGGCCGGTGCGTATTTCTGAAGCAACAGGCATAATGCAGACGTATAGCAGTGTGCACAGTGTGCGCCGCTAGACGCCTACAATACACTTCATGAACATACCCTTAGGCTCTGTGTACATGAGGATTTCTAGTTGGATTCTATGTGGATTTCGCCTTGAAATCCTCATTGAAAACTGAAAGAAAAAACTTTGCACATGCTCATTCTTTGGCCATATTCCATTCAGAGAACATGTGGAAATTTACTACTGATGTCAATAGAATGGCTAAAACTCTCATGCAATTCATGACCAAAACATTTGGATGTGCATTGCATGTAGATATTAACGTGGATCCACATCCACAATCAATAGACATGAATTGGACTCTTTGCAATAAGCATGTACTTTAGTTAAAAATATTTGTTAAAAATGCAATGAACTATTCGGTTTTCAATGGCAGTATCAGTGTTGATTCCACTCTTAAAGGGGTTTTGCCACAATCTCATTTCATACCTCCTGTATCCAGCTCTTCAGCTCCGTGTGCTCAGAAGGAGGTGTGTGTGATTTGTTTGAATTGCATATCATGTGACCCAGCAGAATGACATCACCAGGCCTTTCCTCCCTCTAGTCAAAGAAAGGTCTGTTTATGTAAAGCATTGTGAGTAGCTGAGAGGTAAAGTTTTTGCCTCCGGGCACAAGAGTCCTAGGTTTTAAATCCCTGCAGGAAAAATGTGTTTTTTTTCTCTTTATCAATGTACATACCTCATTGAGGGTTCTTTTTTATTTATTTGCACTATTTGACTAATTACTAAGGAGTACAGAGGATGGGAGTAGAGTGACAGCACCCGGGGTTTGAACATTCAGTAGCTGCCTGAGAGAAGAAGTGATGTCTGACCAGGACTGAGCAGCTCTCAGCCCTGGTCGTATCCCCTTGAGACGAGCTGTAAACAACGGATCACTAAAGGAGCAGCTAAAACAAAAACTGTGCAGAATTTTTAATAATAATGAATGGTGAAAATATTTGTTATTTCATTTGCAAGCTTCCCATGTCAATTTTACTTCATGGTAAAACCCCTTTAAATTGTCTCAGGACAAAAACAAAAATCATAGAATCTGCAGCTAAAATCCAAAGAATCTGTGTTGAAACCATATTTAAAAAAAATGACTTCAATTGTTTTTACTGTATTATGCAGATTTCAAATCTGTGTACAAAACTCTGCTGCATAGTTCATTCCCATTAGAAATGAGTAAGACACAGTTTGCAATCGGATTTCGACAAGAAATATATATCGATATTTTTACCGGAATCAGTTGTGAGTGAACAAGTCCTAATTATTTCTGTAGTAAATTTCACAGCACTTTAAAGCTTGTACATATTTTTTAGCGTGCCCACACATGAATATTTGCTGTTGCCATTTTTTAAGCAAACGTGAATGAAACGGTTATAAGAGGTGAGAGGCAGAGCACTTGTGACATTTTTAGTCCATTATCTGTATTGGATCCAAGAAGTAAGAGAGGTGTACAAACCTCCTTTATCCTCTCCTACACTTTTGATCCGATTCTAAGTTTAGCAAAAACATACAGGCAGAAATCATACAGAATCTTAATCAAGATGTATATCCAGACTGGAAAACTTTCTTTCGGTAGCTGTCTCTGGTTATGATTGTGCATCCTACGTTTCCTCGTGTCTGATACATGAACATTTACACTCATATTACACAGAACTGTATTACATTGTGTTTGTGTTACTGTGGGTACATATAACATACAAAAACTGTGTTCCTGTGGCAAAATCTGTCTATTTATTTTGTGCCTTTGAAGTAATCAGTGCCTCATTGTTCTACTTAGTACCTGCATCTCAAGGTATGAGGCAATCTAGAAAATGAGCGTTCCTGTTTACACTGTTCTACTTGACTGCTTTTTGTAACTGACTCAGGTTATGGCAAAGCCACTAACGTTTGCGCCGTGTAAAACAGATCTTAGAGCAGAGAAATGTGATAAAGGAGAAGCGGAAGGAAGTCGCAGTAAATAACATGTTTAAGTAAAGGATGTAGCAGAGTAGTGAGGACAAGGAGATGGTTTATCGAGCAAGTGGGAGACTTGCAGAACACCAGGAGAGGGACTCCACTGTGGTTTACCACAAACAGTCATTTTATTAAGAGAACGGAAAAAATGGAATCTTTTTTTTTTCATACCTCAGCTTTAACTTTTTAAGAAAAACACACTGTGGAGAATAAATGCAGTACTTTAGAAAATGTATGATACACTGGTCAGAACATCCAATCTATACACTATAACTAATTTAGACATTACAAAAAAAGTACTTTTTTAATGGTAGTTTTGGCATGCGTATTTGGTGTTCCAGATAATATAGGCATTAATTTCTGTAAAAAGTAGATATTTAGGTATATAATGCATTTAGCTAACATATAGTGTAAGCAGTGTACGTTCTTTAATAGTAAATCTACTATTTAAATTATCCAATCTCCATTATAGCTGGAGGGCACAAATGTCTCCCATTCACTAAAATGACTGGTATAAGAGATTGTGGTCTGAGGACTAGCTGTAAAATGATTGAAGGGGAACCTGTGCCATAATTTTGTAATTAACCTATAATCAACATGGGGGACCATTTCCATTTGCCTGCTAAATTTCAAAAAAGGACTTTCCTGAGAAAACAGTGTCAAACGGTGCCCGATTGTGTGATAGTGGTGCGATTTCAGCTGTGAAAGAAACGCCATGATTCAATAGTAAAAAGAGCAACCTCACAAAACTGTGTAGCCCGCAACGGAGATGGCGAAATTGCCTGAGGAATGTTGGTTATAAGAATGCAGCGGCAGTAAATAGTATTAGTATGCATAGAGGAGAGAAAGGGGTGTGTTTTGAAAGGGGGAATGGGTATTGTTGTATCTCTGGTGGCTAATTGGTGAGCACCTGAATAGGGTGTGTACCTAGGACCATATAAAAGGAAAGGAACTAGACCACATGAGACCGGACCTCTATCCCTTGATGAAGCCAGTTAGCTGGTGAAACATGTTGGGGAGGTCAGGCATCACATTTTAATTTGTGATTTTCTACCTCTTTTCACTGTGTTACCTGCTGCAGAGTGTTTAACAAGGAAATCTTATATGCTTCATGCCCATTAGATTAGGGATGATTGCCCAAGTAAGATGTTTTTGGATTCCTTTTTGCAGTTAGCAAATCACTGTGTATATATAGGGTTTCCCTGCTGATATAATAGGTGGTGTTCCACCAGATTTGATAATAGAAAAGGAGTTATTCTTTCACAATTAGAAAGGGATAAATTTATGAGACAAATTGAGAGATTTGAAATCAGGTTTTTAAAAAGTGTGTTATAGAGGTTAAGTGTTGTACATAATAAAAGTTAAGTTTTAGTGCTTTATAGATTGAGAACTGATAGAGTTTGTTTGCCTATGGCAAAACAGTAAATATAGATATTAAAAGTCACTCTTTGTTCTCTTACTAGATTCCCATATTTTTGAAACTACTTGAGGGGTTCTATTTGGACTCATTTTACAACGGATACCAACGTCGCTCAATAGATCCCTTTGACTACAATGTATCCATCGGGTTTCCATCACATTGAACTTTTTCACACAAAAAATAGAGCAGCTTGCTTGGCGATAGCTGCGCTACACTACGAGCTGGGATACCACGCTATGGCTATTATTATAATGGGATGTACAACTTCTATTTATATAAAAGTAAAGTTTTATTGTCCATCTTATTTCAGGGTGCCGGATTTCCTATAAAGCTCTATGGTGACATGTATGAACGGGGTTGCACCAGATGTCTGGCGTCTTTTCAGCCCGAGATATAGTGCAGCCCCATTTGCTATCTTTTTAAAACTCTCGCATGCCAATATCAGGCGCATTACAGAGCACCGGCGGCACTTTGTAATGCGCTGGATCTTGGGGGGCATGAGGGAGGTGGGCACTAGAACCGTACAAAGCTACATATTTATAGCTTCAGTACAGCAAATCTAGGTACATTACTGCTGGAACAGGTAAACCACTTTAAAAGTGGTTTACCTGAGCCAGAAGTGTAGTTTCTGCACTAGAGTGCGCCTGATTTATGACCCGCAGTAGACTGGGTTAATAAATTCAGGCACATTCTACACTATTACAATGCGCTTCAAAATTGGTGTCTAAGCTCCATAAATCATACATGTCATCCTATGTGCCTAGTTGCTGGTTGCTCAATGCTTATGCCATGCACCAAAGTAATGCTATAGACTATATTTTCAGGTGAGCTGATTTTTGTTCTGGCAAAACACAGAAGAGGTACAAATCTTTCCATATTACATCTTCCCTCTGTAGGTTTAATTCCTGGCTTTGCTTACAAATACAGCAGCAAAATACACATCAAAAACATTGTGGTTAAAAGTTGCACGACTCTCACAACCCTGTAGTTCTACTCTCCTGACAAATAAGAGCAAAGTGTCTTGTAGTCTTGTAAAATAAAGCCAGCTCGAAAAATTGACAGTTGGATAGTTGATTGTGGGGACATCTCCTTAGAGACTCACATGACTACTGTAATGTTTTATTGTATGTTCTTATCTGGACTAACAGTTTATTTTCCATGTTTTCCAGAGTCCCTCTTGCTTTGTCAGGTATGATATTTTTTTACTGACAGAACAAAACAAATTGGCACCTTGAGTGATACGGCAGAAAGCCTGGGCTGATATAAACAACCTGACACGAAATAGAGTTGTAGTAATAACTGCTGAGTCTACATGGCTTCCAAAACAAAGATACTGTATTAGTTTTAGGAACCTAAAGCTTCAGGGAATTAAGCATTAATAAAATGTGGCTCTATACTACATCTAGTTTTAATGGTCAAAAATATTATCACATTTTTTTTTTTCTATTTAAATAATTCTATGAAAAAATTAGAAAAATAGTAAATACATACACATCTCAAGACAGCAAAAACATACATAGCTGATATCCCCATAACCGTAAAATCCTGTACAATAAATCTACCACTTTGTTTATGATGATTGTTGAACAGAGTTAAAACCACAATTGGAATCAGTTCTTTGTGCATTTTATGCAAAATGTATATATCTCAAAATAATGCATAAAAAACCTACAACTTTTATAGCAAAAAAACAGCTTGGGTGATATGAAAAGAGTCTTTAGAGGATTAATAAGTAGCGTATAGAGCCATCTGTTTAATGATATTGTTTAGACTGCCATTATTAGCATATATGAAGGGAAACAATTATACGAGGGGGAAAATGTATGTAGAGTAATGGAATATTAAGTTGTATTATTCTCACATGAGACAGATTTGTTGCAGAAATTTCTGTGACGGAGAACCAACGTTTCTTACGGGCCTTCCAGAGAAAATAAGGCTAATAATGTTAGAGTAGAAAAATAAAGAAAGAATTACAGACATGAATTCTATAGTATCTAGGAAGAATTCACACATGGTGAGTTATAGAGATTTCCACAACTATCTCATTCACCTGAATTAGCATGAGGAAATGTTTGCCACTGAAACAAAAACATTCACATTCAGAATAGAACTTTTTAAGTCAGGGAATTTCTCCAAAAAAAACTGCTGCACATGAGTTTACCCTTAAAATACCACACACATAACCCAGCTGCCAGAGCCCCGTTACCCTTGAAAAAATAAATTGAGGAGGCATGTGTAAGTAATTTAAGCACTTTACTGTCCTTATATTACTGTGTGGACTGACTGCAGGCAAATAAAAATATAACTATAAGATTGTAACATTGTCAAACATACCAGCTAATATCCATCATATCTGCCGTGTGCAGCAGTTAGATGGGCTGGTGGTGACTTCAATAAGGTACTGGTAGGTTGTCACAGGTATATGGAGCCATTCAGTAAATCCCACAGCTGCTGGAAGGTGTGTGGGGGAGAATCCATAGAGCAAACATGACAATCTAAGTGGTCCCACAGGTGCTCAATTGGGTTGAAGTCTGGGGAATTAGGAGGCCAGGGTAGTACTAGAAAGATTTGGTCATGCTCTTCCAATCAGTGTTGGACATTTCTAGCTGTCTGAAATGTTTCATTATCATGCTGGAAGATCCCATCCATCCCAGGGAAAACAATTAGCATGTACCGGTGTACGTGTACTGTAAGGATGGATTCATACCCAGATTGGTTGAGAGTGCCTTCCACATGAATAAGTGGGCCCAGAGAATGCAACGAGAACACTCTCCAGACCATAACACTACCACAATCTGTGTATTCTTCCTGCAATGGTTGCTAGGTGTTTGTTCTCTGTTGTTTCTTACCTGACACATAGACCCCGGAGTCAATTGATAAGCTCTTATCAATTGACTTGAGGCCTTAACAACCGGCTTAATGACCGACTGTAGTCCCCGGAGCCTAATGCTATGCTTTTATCAATCGACTTAAGGCCTTAATAACCGGCTTAACAACTGTTAGTGACTTTTCCAATGCAGTAAGTTATATGTCCCCCAGTATGGGTAATAGGGTCCCTCAGTAAGTTATTTGTCCCCCAGTATAGGTAATAGGATCTCCAAGTAAGTTAAATGTCCCACAGTGGGTGGATATATAGTTTATATGTCTCCCAGTAGGTAGATATATAGGTTGCATGACACCCAGTAGGTATATAGGCTGGTTATAGGTCCCCCAGCAGGCATATAGGCTGGTTATAGGTCCCAAGTAGGTATATAGGCAGGTTGTAGGTCCCCTAGTGGGTATATAGGCAGGTTATATGTCCCCAAGCAGGTTTATAGGTACGTCATAGGTCCCCCAGTAGATATATAGGCAGGATATAGGTCCACCGCAAGTAGAGAGGGCTAATTAAAAATAAAAAACTAACAGTACTCATCCTTCCCCCGCTCCCTGAAACTCCAGCTGTTTTCCGTCTTCTTTGTGCACAGGCGGCGTGACGTCATCATGCTGCACAGGCAGTGTGATGACATTCTCACATTGGCTGTGCTGTGTACTTCAGTGAGCCACAAGCCTTTGCTCTTTGCTCCGCAGAAGCCTGCAGCTGTATGTGCTTCCAGAGGACACACGTAGGCTATGTTCACACGGCTTAAAATGGGACATATTTCAGTCTGTAATTATGTGCCGTTGTGCGCGAATTACGGCTGGAATACGTCCCAGTCATTACGGTAATTCACATTTCTCATAGAGAACTATGTATTACGTCTCCTCTCCCTGCTCACACAATACGCCGGGCGGGGAGATAAGTGACAGGTCATTTTCTAGCGGCGTATACGCGCCACTAGTAATGATAGTCTATGGGCCCCCACTCCCGCCACAGTCCACACGGCGTTATTGCGGGGCGTAATTACGCCCCGCAAATAAGCCGTGTGAACATAGCCTTACAGTTAGTCCCCAGCGCCACCGCCATTGCTGATCGCCAAGGTTCCAAGTCGATAGCTTAGCAACCGCTATTGACTTGGGACCTTAACGATCGGCAGTGGTGAATGGCGGCGCCGAAGACTACTGTCACACTATGTCCATCAGAAAAGTACAAGTCTTTTCTGCCATGCAAGTTGATTAGCAGAGGTGCAGCGACCATCCGTCTGTTTCAGAGCCCCTTACATTGTAAGGTTCACTGAACCAGTGTTCTAGACACATATTTGGTAGCCCTGAGCTCATTTTGTTGGTGAGCTGCTCTACTGCAGTGTGTTGCTCCGCTCTCATTCACCTTGCTAGTGACATTCACCTCTTACCTCAAAGGCACCTGGTGCTCCGTAGTTTTCACATCACTTATTCACAATGGGGCCATTTGTCCACTCACTTTCACCACAGCAGCACACAAACTGTTCCCAAACTGCACATTTAAACTGTTCACAATACCGCTATCCTTGGCTCGAATGCCAATAACCATCCCTTTTTGCAACTCTACTAAATTGCCCCTTTTACCCATGACCACAATGAGGGATATGTGTGAGGACAGTCTATCACACACTTTATATACCCACAAAGCCAGCTCATGACCTGTAGGGACTTTATTTATGAGCTGCATGCTGTTAACATGGTCATAATAATAAAAGTGGTCACAATAATGTGAATTGACTGTGTAGAATTATAGAATCAATACAAAAATAGCTAATGACAGATTTGGAGTGGGTTATTTTGGTTGGTGTGGGTACATATCTTATAATTTTAGAGAAAATAAAAATTAAAGGGAACCAGTCACATTGAACATGATATCTGATCTGACGGGATGTTATAAAGCAGGAGGAGCTGAGCAGACTGATATATCATTTTGTGGTGAAAGATCCAGTTGAACTTGGAGTCCAGTCATTCAACTTAAAGGGGTTTTGCCACGAAGAAAAATTGACGTTGGAAGCTTGCAAATGAAATAACAAACATTTTCACCTTTCGTTATTATCAAAAATTCTGCACCGTTTTTGTTTTAGCTGCTACTTTAGTGATCAATTGTTTGCAGCTCTTCTCCAGGGGATACGACCAGGGCTGAGAGCTACTCACTCCTGGTCAGACATGATCAGACATCACCTCTCCTATTATGCAGCTACTGAGTGTTCAAACCCCAGGTGCTGTCATTCTACTCCCGTGCTCTGTTTTTTCTTAGTAATTAGTCAAACAGTGCAAATAAATACAAAAGAAACCTTAATGAGGTATGTGCATTGAGGAAAAAAAAAAACACAGGTTTGGCTCCTGCAGGGATTTGAACCTAGGACCCTTGTGCTGTGAAGCAAAAACATTACCTCTCAGCTACTCACAATGCTTTACATAAACAGACCTTTGACTACAGAGAGGAAAGGCTTGGTGATGTCATCCTGCTGAGTCACATGATATGCAATTCAAGACAAATCACACACGTCCCCTTCTGAGCACACAGAGCTGAAGAGCTGGATGCAAGAGGTATGAAATGAGATCGTGGCAAAACCCCTTTAATGCTTATTCTGGGTTGAGGAGTCCAGTAGGCGATCTTATCAGTGATTGACAGCCGTTCTTGTATAATTGTGCATACATAGATACCTGAATCTTTCACCTCTAAACTATATAACAATCTACTGAGCATCTCCTGCCCTATAACATGCTGCCCACAGGTTAGATAGCATGTCCAATATGACAAGTTCCCTTTAGGTTTTATAAGAATACCTGTTAGTATAGCTAATGGAAATTGCTATAATGTTGCTATAGGCAACAGGCTTATGTGTGAAGAAAGTTAACCATACTGTTACCATACCCTGTTTCCCCAAAAATTAGACACCCCCGAAAATAAGACATAGTGCGTTTTTTTTAAGCAATTCGGAGTTTGGCTGCTTATGCTAATGTTTGTGATGAAATCACACAGTAATATTAATACATGTTGATGTTTTGTTCAATAATAACTGATAATTATTGTTCATTAAAAAAAAAACATCCCCTAAAAATAAGTATTAGCTCGTCTTTAGGAGCAAAAATTAATATAAGACACTGTCTTATTTTTGGGGAAACAGGGTAGTATAGGGATAGGGTTGTTCTATTAATTAACCTTTAAAATGACACAATTTTAACAACTGTTCCAGCTATACCCAACCCTAATCAATTTTACAGCTTATAACCAAATAATTTGAAAAACAATAGAAGTGTTGTTTAACAACTGCATCAGTGAGGGAGTTGGTGGCTAGCTTCTCCTACATAATGTTCAGTAGGAATCATTCCGCCTCACTTATCTTTTCTTGGTTATCTTTTTAAGGTCAGTATTTTTCTTAGTATATACAGTATTTAAATGTGTTTAGCTTTTAGTTTTTTTATACCCAGCTTTGCAATATTAAATGTTCTCTGTTTTTGTCTTCAAAACTTTCAGTTTTCTTTTATTTCTATTTTATCAGTAAGCATGTACTTATTACATAATTCATGTAATAATCCTTTTAACACATAAAGATCCTTGTCTACAAGACTCAGGGCAACATTTCCCAACACGCCAACACCAGTTTTTTGGTCTATATTGCGCTAAAACCGCGTTTGATGCCATATTTTGGATGAAAAATGAAACGTTGTACACCAAAACTAGGCACTTTTTAAACCGGACCGACAAAGTTGTAATGCGCCTAAAAATGATACGCTGTGCGCCTCCATAACAAAATGTGCTTATTGAGGCACATAGCACATCATTACAAGTGTATATGTTTTAGGCGCATTTTCACATTTTACAAGTATGTGTTAGACGCATTTCATATACTTGTAATGATAAGCTACGCGCCTCGGTGCGCGATGTGCCTCGATAGGGGCATTACATACTCTACCAATGAAATTTTTTTGCCGCGATTAGCGCAAATCGCGGCACATAGCATATCATTAGAAGCGTATGTAATGCCCCTATCGAGGCCCATCGCGCATGGAGGCCAATAATTTATCATTACAAGTATATGAAATGCGCCTAACACATACTTGTAATGCGCCTAACACATATATACTTGTAATGTTGTGCTATGCACCTCAATAGGCGAATTTTGTTATGCGCACAGCGCATCATTTTAGGCACATTATGACGTGTCGGTCCCGGCATATAATATGCCTAGTTTTGGTGTACGACAGTTCACTTACATCCAAAATATGGCATCAAAATCGGTTTTAGCGCAATAGAGACCTAAACACTGGCGTTGGCGGGTTGGGAAATGTTGCCCTTAGTCTTGTAGGCAACAAATTTTATGTGTTAAAAGGATTATTACATGAATTACTATGCAAGGTATTACTATGCAAGATATATCTGACGCCAGATTTTTGATAGGGTTGGACTTTCTGGCACACTTTACACTTATTTAATGCGCCTAAAAACTGACGTAGCACCGCCATTTTTCGGACATTTCGCCCTAAGTGCTTCCCTTAGTTGACTAAACCTATATAATTATAGGTTTTTGTAGCTCTTCTATGTATCATTTTATTGTATATTATATTAAAACCCACCCTATTATGGTCACTGGTTATCCTAGACCTACATATCTAATATTGCGTCTGGTCGAAATGTACTATATACCCTGGAGAGTCTGTGTTCAAATTTTTAGTAATATGCTTTAAAATAAAATATATAATACAAATGTTGGCTAGAGCTATTGGGAAGTTTTTATTTACATTATACATATATAGATATATTTTTTTAATTTTAATTTATTGTACTGTATAAAAAACTTTAAAAAAAATATAAAGGATTTAATTGCACCATTAAATCATCCTAAATACACACAAACAGGTATATGTATGTCTATTTCAATTGGAAGAGTTGAAAAAGCCTCTGTCAGATAACTGTGACAGTCACACACCTGCATGGGAAACAGAGGATTTGTCATGTTAAAATCCATCATGCCAGGTTCTTTTTTCAGTTTAAAGTAGATATCTGCTGCCCACCTACATAATGTATCATCTACAGATTCTCATTAGGCACAAACAACATGAATGTGTATGGATGAGTTATATTCTGGAAAGGTCACAGTAAAATGAGGAATAAACATTATTTGCTTTTTGACAAATCCTACTGATTTTGATAAAAACTGTTATACATTTAATGTCTATGGAAACTGTCCAAAGTGAGAAAAAACACTTATTTCCTTTCCCCTATTGGAGAGATCAAGCCAGACATGAATGTTTATGTAGGACTCCATGGTCTGCTTTACGATGCTTATTGGGAATTTAGCACCTGGAAGAGCAGAGGACTGTGTACCATTATATAGTATCAGTAAAGCAGATCCTCAAGGTGACTAGAGGACACATAAATGTCTTTGCTATTAGGCAATGTTTGTATTGCTTACTCATTAACCCTCTACAAGTGAGAGCCACTTTGTGTCTGGCGATTGCACTTGATTTGTGATAGCTCCACTGTGCTTTTAAGGCTTCTAAGGTGTCACTTTTATCTGCCAACAATGAGTCACTGCAGTCTTGTCTTTCATTTATTAATCACAAAATAATTATCTGCTAATGAGCAGTATCCTGTACTATACTTAGATGTAGATGACAAAGCTGCTCTTTATAAAGCTGAGAAAACATATTTGTCCAGTTGTATGAATACTGGAGATGAGCTGCCTTTGATTGCCAGTAATTCTCAAAAACCATATCACTATTTTTTATTCTATACTATTCTTGAACTTCCTGACTAATAAAGTTGCTGCATAGTCATTAGGTAAAATGGTATGCAGTAATCATGTTCCTTAAAGGGGTTGTCTCACTACACTGATTCATCTTACCTCATCCTGTTTTCTTGGTTTCACTTTGAATTCAGGGGTTTGTTTACTGGCTTCCACTAGGCTGCATTAGAAGCCAGGTCTGTAGCTATAGCAACCAGTGCTGGCAGCCTATCAGGAGAGATCAAACAGGTCTGTAGCTATAGTGACCTGGGGAACTGATGCAGCACATACAAGAGCAGATATCTAGGAATAGGTAGGATACTGTTAATGGACACATATTGCAAAGTGACTTGTTTTTGCAAGATCTTTAACATAAAAAGCAATCCTTGTAGTGAGACAACCCCTTTAAGTTGCCCTTTCACCAACAGCAAAGCCTATGTGGTACTATGTAAGGACTAAAGCTCCCACCCTGATATAAAAATGGGTAATGGTGGAAGCTAATCTGTCATAACATTACTCATTGGTGGTGGGTTTTGCCAGTGAGTTGACATGATGCACTAAATATCCTATAATATAGTATTAATACACAGGTTCATATATTCTCCATATTTCACCCTGCATTCTTAGTACTCAAAGTAATGTTAAGGGCCACCCTGAAGTTATAAAAAGAAATAATATGTCATTTTATGTGCATTACAAATTAACCTAATAAAAAGTGACAAAGAAGTGTTTTTTCTAACACTAACTTGAGATATAGGAAGTCTTCTTCTGAGCCTTATGTGGGCTGCTGAATGAGAATTCTGGTAAACTGGAGGACTGGTCCAACCCTTATGGTGTTTTATGCTAGTTATGTAGGAGTTCTCCACTTTATGTTGGATTATTGTGGCAACCATTTATGAAATAATCAGATAGAGCATATACCTTAAAAACATGTTAAAGAGGACCTGTGGCCATTCCCAACATATCTGTTTTAGTAAATGCTCGTGTAATCTCTTAAATAACAATTGTGGAGGATCTTCTATTATCACTTTGTGCTATGCTGTGACTTTGTTACTTTTTCTAGAAATATACCAAACTACTGAATCTGTCAGATGGGTGTTGCTAATTGGCAATCAGGTGTCCCTGCCCAGTCTGACATGGTCCAATCAGGGCTTAGCGAGTCAGTGAGTACAAGGACATATCCCCTTGAAAACTGTTCTAGTAATGCCCATCTGACTGATTCAGTAATACATTTCTAGGAGAAATAACAGAGAAACATCATAATGCTGAGTTAAAAGAGAAGATGCTCCAGAACTGTTATTTCACAAGTATTTACTAAAACACAAGTCAGGAGATGTCACAGGTCCTCTGCAAAATTTTTCTCTTGGTCTCATATTGAAGAATTCCTAGGTACAGGAACTGCCTGTACATATGTAGAGCTTTGACCAAAGGGCTGATGTGAAGCTGAAACATGTAAGAGAGTGTTTTCATGTCTTGTTTGAAGTGAATATTAAAGAATGCTAACCCCTTAACGTCTTTCAGCGTCGCTGTAGACTTCGGGGTTTGCGGCGCCCGGTGCCGCAACTGCGTTGGGATCGGGGCTGTACTACACAACCCCAATCCCAGAGCATGTCCTGCGAGCACCAGGGAACGGAGGAAACCTCCACAACCCGGTGCTTTAACCCTTTGATTGTGGCGGTGCATTACCGCAGCGCAATCAAAGGGTTTCCCCTGCTCTGTCGGGTGATCGGAACACCCGGTGACCCGACAGAGCCCGGGGAACGGCTGTACAGTCAGCCCTGGGGACCTAGAGTGGCCCCAGAGCTGTCTGTAACAAGCCAGTGATCAGGCCAGCCTGTGTGCTGTCCTGAACACTGCCTGTGTCAGACTGACACAGATTATAATGTATTACCATATATGAATATGCTAATACATTACTAAGTGCAAAAAAAAAAAAAAAAGTAAAACAGTTCTCCCTTCATGGGATTTAAAAAAAATTAAAAAAAAAAACATAAAAAGTGTAAAAAAAGAATAAAAAAATAAATAATAAAATAAAAATAAATATTTACTAAAAAATAATTGTACATAAATTAAACACACACACAAAAAATCCTACACATATTAGGTATCCACACGACCGTAATAACCTGTAGAATTAATCTAACAATGTATTATGTGTGAAATATGAACGGTGTAAAAAAATTGTAAAAAAACCAAAAAAATGTTTAATAAATTTTATGTGAACTTAAACTATTCCCCCATAAAGTACAACTTGTCTCGAATAAAAAGAGACCTCATCCAACTGCGTCATTGAAAAAATAAAAAAGTTACAACTGTTGAAACACAAGGAGGCAAAAACTAAAAAAACGTTCTGGTCATTAACTACTTTTTAGGCCTGGGAGTTAAGAGGTTAAATAAAATGTTTACGTTTTAAATCTATGGAATTTTGGACACCTTCATTGTTGTATCACAAACTTGTACCGACACCAGATTATGGCCCTGTACATCTCAAAAGTTGTACAAAGCCACAATAGACTTATTTCTTCCACAGTCTTATTTTTCTGCTTTTTATCTGAGCATTCACTTTGTGACTGTTTTTACTCTAACCACTATCTAAGCTGTCAGCCTTACAATTCATAACAAGGCGGATCTGTCCGTTGCAGGCTCCTTTCTCCACCAGATCCAGTATGTAAATGATGTTGATGTGTAGGAAACAGATTTGAATACCTATTCTCATCATGTAATTCTGTTACACAGTTGAGTCCGTATCTTCATCTTGTGCCTCTTGTACTGATATAAAAGTAAACATTTGCATGTATCCAATGTTTCTTATCAATGTGTCAAATACTTTCCTGCTAGATTTGTATAACGTTTTTCCTGAGCCTGTATGTTTATGCAAAGATCTTTCTGTGGTCAAAATGTCAGAGATCCATTTTATGTCTCTTAAAATAAATTACTCCAGACTCTACATTTTGTGCAACCAATGATAGAGTACAACTCAGACCTGCAGGGCTCATGCATATGGTAGTATTATGACTTCCATAGAAATGTATGAGCACTCTACAGTACCTCCGTTTGCACCTAATGTCATACAAAAGAACACAAAGGTCAACATGAATGAAAACTGTCTAGGTCTAAGACTTTTTTTTGTTGTCCATAGCAACCAATCAGTGCTCTCCTTTCATTTTTTCAGAGCATTAGATGAAATGAAAGGGGAACTCTGATTGGTTGCTATGAGCAACAAAGAAAGTCTTAGACCTAACAGTTTTCATACATATGGCCCAATGGTTTTTTCTTTTTCTGTCAGATTGAATTTGTATGGAATGCTACATCAGCATATGTATGTACTATGGTAAAGTCATTAGATAAAGAAAGTACACCCTCTTTGAATTCTATGTTTTTTTGTATCAGAACATAAAAAAATCTGGTACTTAAAAGGGTTTTAACACTGTACATGTGAATGAGAAAGGCGGCGCAAGTGGCTGTCCTCTCTATTCACTTCTATGTTAGCTCCTGAACGCACACACTCGGCTATCTTCAGAATATCCCATAGATGTGAATGAGGAGGACAGCCGCAAGCGCCACCCTCCTCATTCACGTGCGTGGCTGGATCACAGCTAGTGCTGGAGTTTTTACTTCATGGTAAAACCCCATTTAAAAGGTCTTTGGTAAATACCTCAGATGAACAGCAACACATGATTTATGCTGTGCCATTATTTATTTAATAAAATTGAAAAATTGAAGCAAACAAAAGAGAAGCCATGTGTGAGAAATTAAGTGCACCTTTGCTGCTTCCATAAAAATTAAGAGGGGAAATAGCAGCCAAGTGCTGCTAATAAAATGCTTTTGATTAATTGCTCATTAGCAAGTGTGAGCATCCTGTAGAAGCAGAAGTTTTGGCAGTTTACTGGATCATTCGCTCATATGTTAACACAATGCCAACCAGGTAAGACATCAGCATTGATCTTACAGAAGCAACTGTTGCTGCTCATCAGCTTGGAACAGGGTTATGAGGCCATTTTTAAAACAATTTTAAGTCCATGGGACTTTGGCAGTCCCATGAACTCCTCTATATATATTCTGGAGTCAAATGTTAAGCCATGTATTGAAAAGCCTCAGTTTTTCCAAAAGTGAGTTGTGCAATACGGCAATGATTCTAAGCACACAGCAAATCTACAACGCAAAGGATAAAAAATAAAAAGATCAAGGTGTGACAATGGACCCCAACCCAATGGAAATGCTGTGGTGGACCTTAAGAAAGCTGTGCATAAACAAATGCCCACAAACTTCAATGAACTTACCCATTGTTTTATTAAAGAGTGGGTAAGGATACCTCAAGATTGATGTGGGAGGCTGCTAAAGGTGTTTCTTCAAGCTATCGATTCATAGGGCGTACTTTGTTTTTTTTTACACATGTTTTTTTCCATCTTGGTTTCATTTTTGTTAAATAAATAATTACATTGTTGAATCAGTTGTAGATTGTAGCTCATCTGAGGTTGTAATTACCAAAATGTGAGACAAGTTTTTGAAAGGAGTCCTGATACATAAAACCATAGAATTCATGAGCTTTTAATAGATTATACTATGATGCTTAAAACTCCATTGCAAACTCTGCATGTATGCAGTATATCTGATTAGTTTGATTTAACATTTCTGCTTTATGATGTGTGCAGAATAAGGATTTTTGTTCTTTTTTTCCCTTTAACTAGGAGCACATGTATAATCACATGTTAATATATACAGTGTTTACATGCTTGTTTTTGCTGCAGTGTTTGCATGTTTGCCAAAGTGTGATAAAACAACACCTATCAAGCAATCATAAAGAAAAAGTGTATAGATGTAGTAAGTGTTTTTGACTATTCAAAGATTTGTGATGTCTTTTTTATAAGTATTGCAGAAAAATGCACATTTCATAATCATTATTAGTGCAAAACATGTTCCAGCTTATGTTCTTTGTATAGATGTAATATGGGTCTGTAGGATAACTAATTATATAGCCTACAACAGGTCTATAATGTATTCTTACAGCTGGTTCTACTTAAGCCAATCAGGCACTTTTTCCCATTGAAGTCAACTAGAAAGAAAAAAGTAAAAAAAAACTCCATTGCTGAATGCTGTACTAAAATTTGCTGTAAAAAGAACAGAGGTTCCTTACACCTATGTGAACAAAGCCTAAATCATAGTTTCAGTTCTTAATGTGTAGCTCACTGGCTACCACATATAATTATATGGAGTAACTAGGTTTAAACCACTTTGGATTATTTGATATTCAATGGTACAGTACATTTATATGGTACAGTTGTACAACATCCTCTAGGTCTGTGTGGTGCTGGATTATAAAAATATTTTGACCAATGGACATAATACTATATGTGCGTTTGGCTCTACTCAGAACCCCCATTAAAGAGAACTGAAAACGCTGTTTTCCAATATATATGAGTCTCAGAGGCAGGATCCATATCTATCAGACATTTATGGCATAAATGAGGTGAACATCAGGTTCAAGGTACATCAATGTCAGATCGCACATCCATCATGGTCTTTGCCGAAGTGGACTAAATAGAAGACAACTGAGAAGGAATCCACCGTTGAAACGAAATCAGAAAGAAATTAGACTTAAAATTGCCAAAGTTTATATTGACAATTCACAAAGCTTCTGGGTGAATGTCCTTTGGACAGATGAGACAAAACTAGAACTTTTTGCACGTCACATCAGCTCCATGTTCACAGACACAAAAATAAAGCATACAAAGGAAAGAACATTGTACCTACTGTAAAACATGGTTATGTTTTGAGGCTGGTTTGCTGCATTGGGCACAGGGTGTCTTGAATCCATGCAGTGTACAATGAAATCTCAACACTATTAAGGCATTCTGGAGCAAAATGTGCTGGTCAGTGTCACGAAGCTTGGTCTCGGCTGCAGGTCATGGGTCCTTCAACAGGATAATGACCCAAAACACACACCTAAAAATATCCAAGAATGAATAAGAGCAAAGCATTGGACTATTCTGAATTAGCTTCCATGAGCCCTACTCAAAATCCTATTGAACATTTGTGGAAAAAGCTGAAATCTTAAGAAGGCACCTGAAACCACTGGAGCAGTTTGCTCATGAGTGAGCCAAAATGCCTGTGGACAGGTGCAGGTCTAATTGAGAGTTACAGAAATCATTTGTTTGCAGTGATTGCCTCAAAAGGTCGTGCAACAAAAAATTGTCATGGGCTCCATGTTTTTTTTACAGGCCAGATTCATTAGCCTGTTTTTTAAAATTTTTCAGTTAAACCAGAATTAATTTTCATTAGTCAATTTTCAGTAAATTTAATGATAGGTGGTTTATTCTGCCTTATCTTAGAGCAGTATATGATACAGGGAGAGAGGCTGAACACTGTAATATTCAGGTCCATACAATTTTGAGCAGAATTTCTGAGTAAAAAGCAGATAAAAAAGGATAACTGACAGTAAAAGTAAAGCTTACCCCACCCACATACTGTGAATCTGTGAAATAGCCACCTTAGGAGCTGGTCACAACGGGAACAGGTGAGGATTAAGATGACTACTTACAGCAAAATAATGTAAATGGTTATGTAAAAATGTATAAGGTTCTTGATTTAAATGTTGACCCTGTCTATATGGCACAGGGGGCCAAGTGAAAAACCTCTCCTTTTTAAGACTGATTATTTTAGATTTTTTTACCTGCTTCTGGATAAACAGTGGAAAACAAAGTTCTAAATGTACTCATACCCCTTCTCATTATGTAGATATTGTCTCCACCCCACCTTGACACTGGTATTCACTGGTTTGCTGATTTGCTTTTCCAAGTAGGCAAAACACACAAACCACGCCTTCAGAGTGATGTCAAAGAAACATGTTTGAACAGACTAGGCCCATTCTTCTATCACTCACTGATCCAGTCTGGATTTTTGCATGCCTCTTGCTTTTGATGGTGGTCGGGGATAAGCATAGGCACATGACTTGTCTGCGGCCACCAAGCCAGCCATTATGCACTGTGTATTCTGACACCTTTCTATCATAGTTAAAAGACACTCATATACTTATACTTGCCAATTCCTCTTGTCCATTCCGATCTTCCTGACCAAAATTTTTCTAGAGATCATGGAAAGTAGTGCAATCAATCACCAGTTTGCCAGTCATACAGGAACAAGGAAATGTATCAATACACCTACTTTTTTCTGTCTGAATGGCAGGCTGCTAATTGGTTGCCCAATTTTTCCTGCGATCCCCAGCAAAACTCAGATCAGACTGAACCATCCTGACTTAAATCTGAAACAGAACACTTGTTTTAATGTTGGAACTGATAAATGTTTGTGCATATACATCATGTAAGTTCATGCTAATCTGGTATGCAGTTAGTTTTATTACCAGTACATTAGGTGGGTGAAATTTTGCCTAATTAATCACTGTACAATTAATGCCATTTTTAAAACCAGCAAAATGCAAAATAATGCTATAAAAAAGCAGCGTTCTTTCATGCTTAATTTTATATTTGAAATGTGAAATAACTGGCTTTGACCCCTTAAAAATAACTTTGTAGTGGATAGATTAGTCCCTCTTTTATCTACACAGATTTGATGACATGCAGTACATATGCTGGTTAATGTACAATTTGTAATCTTGGCTGTACAGCTTCATACGTAAGTGAAGGTGATCTTGAGAAGCCCACTGTGAATATGCAAAATGCAGCCACAGTCTGTTCTGCCAGCAACACAAACTAGGAAACAGTCATGTTCGCTCTGGAGTGGAAACACCTGTAAGGCATTTTGCATGAAAGCAGATGAAACTACATAAAGGGTAAACCATAAAGTGCCTGGCTGCAAGTCAAAGTAATGATCTCCCTGTGTCGAACAGAAACCACTACATCAGATAAAAATGTGCGAGGCATGCAACACGTATTTTCCATTCTTAAAATGAACTCTTGGTTCTAGTGGATTAAATCCCAATATTAAGAGGTCAAATACTGCAGAATATCATTATTATATTCATTTCAAAACGCTAGTAATTCCAGAGCACTGTATATTTGAAAGGGGTTTACCCATATAATACAAGCCCAAACAAAGCACAATTATAGCACTAAATAACTAACAAATGGTACAGAGGGAGAGAGGACCCTGCCCACAAGGGCTAGTAATCTACTTAAACTAATATCATATTTTGCATGCAGATGTAGATGTTGCAAATAGTAAAAACTTGTAAGATACAAGGTATACTATAGATTTGAAAATCTACCGCATGACCTGAAATTTAGACATAAAAAACACACAAAGTAGTTCTACATCTAAACATGGCTTTATGTCACTAAGTTATAATATATATCATGCATTATGCATACTTCCCTACTTTAAGAGATTGTAAATAGGGCCACATCAGGCCACGCCTCTAACCACACCCAAGTACATGACATCAAACCAGGACATGCCTTTCACCACGCTCAAACACACTGAATCATGCTCCACCTCCTCCAGCAGAACAGCGCCAACAGAACAGCAGCATTACTGGGGTCTATAAAGATGGATCTATATAAATAATATATGTAATATAAATGAATCCCTACACGTAGCTGTAAGACAATGATCTATGGATGATATCTCTAAATAATGGTCATACAGTTACCACATAATACCACTATACAAGGAGCAAATACTACCACCATATCATGATAACATATCACCACCACATAGTGACTGAATAGTAATACTATACTGTTCCTGAAAATAAACCATTAGAATTAACAATATTCCCTCCATACAGTGACCATATAGTGGCAGATACCACTTGTGTGCAGTCGCTCTGCGGGCATAAGAATGACTACACTGCAGTTGCATCCAGTGTCTCACAGGTGATATCTTCCCTGAATTGAATGATTTGCGTACCTGTTTTTCTCCAGGTTCCTTCCTTTGGACTACAACGGATTCAATGGGCTACGCTGAACCAGCATTGGATCCACTTCGTCAATAAAATGGTCAATACGAAATGGTTTCAGGAAGTGTTTATTTAAAAAGTGGGGGTTTTTTACAGTTTTTTTCCAGTGTTAGTAATTGAGGTATTTGACAGACACCTCTCCATTACATGGGCTTGGCGTCAGACAGCCATGTGTCATGTCACTGAACGCTGACACTAACCCTCTCCCACTATTACCCTAGTTCCCAATGCACCAGGGGTACTGGGACGAGCCAGGTTACTGTCATTGGCAAACCATCTAATCCATCTAATGTGATGGCCTGGTCTGGTATTTTTAGGGTAGGAAAGGATTAACATCCATGGACCTTCCCATCCTGATAGTATCAGCTTGCCGCTACTGGTTTTACCTTGGTTGGTTCTAAAAAAGGGGGGTCCACATAAAGCTTTCTTTTTACCAATCGCTAAAATCATTAACTAACAACCAAAAAAATTGTTGAAAAATACAGCTGAAAAAAAACTACTTTATTTAAATAAGCACCCTCTGATACCAGCCCTCAATGACCATGTTATTAAACAAATGGATCTAACGGTGGTCTGATGTATTCCAATAAATGTGACATAGTGCAAAAGGGAAAACTGCAAAAAAATGACACTAACATATAATAGCCTGGATAAGCCATCCAGCAACCAGGAAGCTGAGTAATGCCCCATCCCCCACAGCAACCTGCTTTCCCATCATAGCCAGATTTCCCAGATGCTGAATAGGCTATCCAGCACCCAGGAAACCTGGGTGACATCCCCCATAGCAGGCACCCAAAAAAGATAGCCTATTCAGTGTCCAGGAAAGTTGGGTGCCGCCCCATCCTTCATAGCAGGCACACAGAAAAGCTGGGGGAATAAGGCATTATCCAGCTTCTACAGACATTAAACAGGCAATGCAGCATCCAGGAAAGCCTTATAAACCATGAAGGGGGCAGGGAGGATCCTCTGGCTGGTAGGGACCGCAGGACAGCTCCTTGAATCCAGGTCTGTCCCGCGAGATCCAGGATGGTTGGGAGGTATGCATTATGTTTACAGTTTGATCCTAACTACCACTGTTTGCATTCTGTGATCTAAATCCTGCACTAATGCTCCTCACACCAAGCTAAAAGCTGCAAGACTCGCAACTTACACAATTTGCTGTATCCGCCAGGTTACCATGAGAAAAGGTACCTTGACAGTCACCGCAACATATGTCAAAAAAAGGTGAAGCTGCCACAAAGCTTGACTCAGTAGATATTGTTTTTATCTTTTATCTTTTTAATCGTAACATGCAAAAATTACTCGCCAGCTTTAATCAACCAGCATATAGCAGCAGGTCAGTATTGAACAGTAACAAACATAACAACTGAAATCCTCAACCGTCTGGCCACTAACTATACCAAAGTAGAGACACTCTCTACCTATCGCCCAGCCCCACAAACACAGTACAATCACCATATGTGATATAGACTTTCCTCATCCTGGTGATTAGAGCCTTCTCACCAGCTCTGCTGCTGTTGCTCCGACCTCTGGCAGCGAACCTCACACCCCTATCCTTCTGTAACATCAGGCTTTTACAGACTTAGTAAAGCCTGGACCTAGAACGTGGGAACGACCTCCCACCCACACTACAGACGTTCCGGGAAAGCAAGCTCATAATGGCTGCATAGCAGTTATTCTAAGTACAAGTGTCAGCAGCCTACGGTTACAGACCCACAATCTCTCGCTTCCCCCACCAAGACCAGGTCCTCGGTGGCACAAGCCTAGCAGATGACCTGCTGTACTCCATCGAGTGGCAGAGACATGCAACTGCCTAAGGTCGCTTTGCTACAATATATAGTATATATTAACAAACTACATAATGTAAAATAAATATATGTGTGTATGTTTATATATATTTGTTAGGATATATAGAAAATGCACATTTAGAATACTAGTGTGGCTCCTGTTTGAAAAGAACCTATTGGCAGTCTATGTATTTTGACAGGAAGATTAGCTTTGCATGTTACGCTATTGAATCCTGAATAAATCCACACAATTCTTTTTGCAATCTTTTTATAACTGCAGATTTGCCACTGATTTTATTCCTGGCAAAAACTGAAATCTGCAATGAAAATCCAAAGTCCAAAACAGAATCAACACTAATAGAATTGACATTTGCTAGTCCACTGTATGCCCTCACTTCTCCACCGATTATTTACATTTAATTTGGAGGTATGATGTGTTTCACAAATAAACGGCATTTTTTAATAGTTTCATAGTTTGTAAGGCCGAAAAAAGACAAGATGTCCATCCAGTTCAGCCTGTTGAGCTAAGGTGTTGATCCAGAGGAAGGCAAAAAAAAACAATGAGGTTGAAGCCCATTGACCTCATTTTATTAATTGTGTTGATTTGTCCTTTTACAACCATTTTACACTTTTTTTTAGCTTGCAGTCTCCACGAATTTACACTTTATAGACACTTACATTTTAGTGTGATCTTTTATTTAGCATCAAGAGACTTAGGCTATGTTCACACGGCTTAACTGCGGGACATAATTACGCCCCGCAATTACGCCGTGTGGCCGGCGGGGGGCCGGCCCATAGACAATCATTGCTAGCGGCGCGTATACGCCGCTAGAAAGTGACCTGTCAATTATCTCCCCCTCGGCGTATTCGCCGGGCAGGGAGAGGAGACGTAATCCATAGTTCTCTATGAGAACTGTGGATTACCGTAATGACCAGGACATTTTCAGCCCGTAATAGGCGCACTCCGGCGCGTAATTACAGACCGAATTACGTCCTGGTTTAAGCCGTGTGAACATGGCCTTAGTGAGATCTAAAAACTTATATTTTTAGTTAATGATGCAAACATTAAACTACATCTTAACATTAAAAAATATATGTATATAATAATCTTTAAATGCATGTATAAACTATATAAAAGTTGCATATAACTGATGTTCTGACAGCATGCCATGTAAGTAGACTGCATCTTCAATTAGAGCAACACTTGCTTGCGATACCTTGATAGTGTATCTATGGAACTTTTGGTAGACTGAATCAATAATTACCTAAAGAGAAGACCTTAACCCTCTGCTCCCATCATCTCCATGGCAACCTCCAATTCAGAAATGCAAATGACTGGTTGTAAATATTTGAAACAAAAAAGAGGCCAGGTGTACAGATATGGAAATAATCACAGAGCTAAATCTGGAAATACTTAAGAGTTTCCGTTATTCAAAATTTGGAAGTTTTATTTTAATTGACTGAATATTCCACATAATTTAGGAAAACACATTCCACGAGCATAATATGTGTATACAGCTGTAGAGGGAAGTAAAGCGGATTTGGTGGCAGGCAGGAGAATGTACAGCTTGTTGTACGTATGTTTCACAGTGTAGTCTAAATCTTAAATGCCTGTTCGTTTGTATGGAATTCAGGGGCATGAATAACAAAACTGACCTTTCTAACTGATAGGATACATACATGCTCAGTGGGGGAGAGTTACTTGCACAATGCCCTCAAATTCTTCAACTACGTGGCAAGCATTAATCTAATTCTACATTTTAGACACTTTTTACACCTACTAACATAAAAAAACACATGGCTAGAAGTGGTAACCTGTGGCAAATAATAAAGCAAATGTGCCTATATTTACTAATATGATCATATGGTGACGTGTTATATATACCAAACAAAAGTGGCAAGTTTTGCTGATGTCAAGGAACCATGTTCCCAGGATCTACAGGGTTCCAGAAAACCCTTATTGGAGGACAATGTTCAAAATGGTGGAAGAGAAGAATTCCTTATTTTGAGATTTAAAGGGGTATTCCAGGTTTTTAAAATTAACGCATAATTGGGCCAGGGTGAGGGAAAAGAGAAAACAGGCATATTTATCTCTGAGTCTCCAGCCACTGCCATTCTGTACCCCCCCTAGGATCTGCGGCTCTTTACTTCCTGCGCCATCCATTGTTTTGCCAACTCTTTGTGTGGGTCCTATACGGCTTTAAAGAAGGCAACATCCAATGCTTTATTTACTTTATTATATGAGTAACTCAATGATTACATAAAACTACAAGAAGACAGTGTGATATTGTATATGCTTTTGCATAATATAGATAATAAAGGCAAGGCACACATAATATTGGTTACAAAAGCAAAGCACGCATAGTATGGATTACACATACTTACATCACATCTATATATGGGTCAAAGCTTCATCAGGAATCTTATAAGCATCATCTATTGGCATCAGCTGGTAACACGGACCAGCGAAGATAGAGAGATAATCCTGAGATCCACACCGTGCACGGGTGCCCCCATATACAGGTCCAAGCTTCACCAGGCATCTTATCAGCATCATCTATCTGTAACATCAGCTGGGAGAAGGGGCCAGCGAGATAGAGAGATCTACCTGGGGTATCCACACTGTGGCGGCGAGGCGTCCCTCTATAGCCCACAGGTACAGCTACTTCTAACTTCGCAGCAAATTTTCTCAGCTTATACCTTACTTGAAACAAATGCCTGCGTAACCAAGTGTTACGCAAGCTGACAGATCAGTACTTTTCAAGTATAAGGCCTCTCTCCTTCGAATGGCCAGTTCTTAAGAGGTTAACCTGGCACTGGAAAAAACCCATGACTAGATGCCGAGCGACCCTGAACCATGAACACATTGGTTCCCATGATTTCCCTCCAAACATCGCTGGGTAGTAATTGTTTACACCAGCACAGAGCTATGTGGCTACTCGGTACAACTCTCCCACAACAACAAAGTCATGTGAGAGACCCTGATAACAAACCTCTGTGTCAATATACTGTTTCTCACAAACATTTACCAAGCGCTAGGAAAATTACAGCTTAAAGACTAGCTATTATCATCTATAATTCTTAAAGTGATACTGTCAATATGGATTCCGGATGGTCAATAAATCTCTTAGCACTACATTCCACCCTTGACCATCCACAATCCATATTTTATCTATATACAACACCATATCCCAAGGGAACGGCTTCAGCAGATGAGCAACATATTGCTTTAAGTGAAGGACCCCACCATGTTGCGATTTTTAAAGATAGCTCTCGGGAGTTTGATCTTACCAAAGAGTCAGATCTTGCAGCTTTGAGAGATGAAATAGAGGTACGAATGAGGAAGAGTGTCAAGAATGGACAAACTGTCAGCCCAGAGACCATCTCGCTAAGTGTAAAGGGCCCTGGAATACAGAGAATGGTGCTTGTTGACCTACCTGGAGTAATCAGTATGGTGACATCCAGAATGGCCCCAGATACCAAGGAAACTATCTTCAGCATCAGTAAAGCTTATATGCAGAACCCATATGCTATCATCCTTTGTATACAAGTTAACGTACCAGCGGATTCTTGAACGCCTTGAGAAAGAGAACAAAGATCTATGGAAACTGGTGCTTCAAAGAGATGATAAAGGCATTCATCAGAGGAAACTGAAGAAATCTTTGATTGATATGTATTCTGAGGTACTAGACATCCTGTCGGACTATGATGCCAACTACAACACACAAGACCATTTACCCACGGTAGTTGTGGTTGGTGACCAAAGCGCAGGAAAGACCAGTGTCCTTGAAATGATAGCACAGGCTCGAATCTTTCCTCGAGGATCTGGTGAGATGATGACTCGTTCACCAGTTAAGGTTACCTTAAGTGAAGGACCCCACTTCTGGTACCAAATGTTTTGCCAACTCTTTGTGTGGGTCCGATACGGCTTTAAAGAAGGCAACATCCAATGCTTTATTTACTTTATTATATGAGTAACTCAATGATTACATAAAACTACAAGAAGATAGTGTGATATTGTATATACTTTTGCATAATATAGATAATAAAGGCAAGGCACGCATAATATTGGTTACAAAAGCAAAGCACGCATAGTATGGATTACACATACTTACATCACATCTATACATGGGTCAAAGCTTCATCAGGAATCTTATAAGCATCATCTATTGGCATCAGCTGGTAACACGGACCAGCGAAGATAGAGAGATAATCCTGAGATCCACACCGTGCACGGGTGCCCCCATATACAGGTCCAAGCTTCACCAGGCATCTTATCAGCATCATCTATTTGTAACATCAGCTGGGAGAAGGGGCCAGCGAGATAGAGAGATCTACCTGGGGGATCCACACTGTGGCGACGAGGCATCCCTCTATAGCCCACAGGTACAGCTACTTCTAACTTCGCAGCAAATTTTCCCATCTTATATCTTACTTGAAACCAAGTGTTACGCAAGCTGACAGATCAGTACTTTTCCAGTATAAGGCCTCCCTCCTTTGAATGGCCAGTTCTTAAGAGGTTAACCTGGCACTGGAAAAAACCCATGACTAGATGCCGAACGACCCTGAACCATGAACACATTGGTTCCCATGATTTCCCTCCAAACATCGCTGGGTAGTAATTGTTTACACCAGCACAGAGCTATGTGGCTACTCGGTACCACTCTCCCACAACAACAAAGTCATGTGAGAGACCCTGATAACAAACCTCTGTGTCAATATACTGTTTCTCACAAACATTTACCAAGCGCTAGGGAAATTACAGCTTATTATCATCTATAATTCTTAAAGTGATACTGTCAATATGGATTCCGGATGGTCAATAAATCTCTTAGCACTACATCCATTAGCAAAGACTTGCATTCCGTAATGAGTGAATGGAGTTGGATGGCACTTGGTATAGGAAGTGAAGATGAGTGGATCCTGGGGTGCTATAGAACAGCACCAGCAGAGGACCGGAGATACATATGCCTTTTTTATACGGTTCCCCTACCCTGGCCCCATTTACCATAAATTCTGGAAATCTGAAACATCCCTCTAAACTCCACAGCTTTCATTGTTTCTTCAGATATGCATTTAGTATCACCCAACAAGTGGCTCTCAGATGCATCCAAGGGTCTATAAACTGATAGTATTGTTATTAATAATAGACTTCTGTACAGTATACCCAAAGTTCCCTGATGAACCAAATATTGGGACATACTACGGTATTAAAGGGTCATTACAAGATAAGCTGTTACAATGGCCACTCCACTGATTATGAAGGGAAATATAGTGCTTGAGGGCCAGTCTTCCAGTGTCCAAGAGCCTGCACATGTATAACTGACAAGCCTACTTAAAGCATAAATGTAATGTATGATATACTAGTAGGACATGTGCAAAAATTGAATGCAGGTGTGGAAAACATGATGAAAAGCAAGAATGTTTTCAGTAATAAAAGTGTTAATAGGTCTTTTTATACAATCCTAGACAGACTCAATGACGTTGAGATCAGGGTTCTATAGGGGCCATATCACATACACCAAATATTGATTTGATGTTGATTTCTCTTTTGTACACTTTGCATTTTGTTGGTTGATAAAAATAAACTATTAACACTTCTATTAGTAAAATAATTTTTACTTTCCAGCATTTTCTCCCATATCAGCCTAAAACTTTTACTCATTGTACATTATGACTTTATTGTTTAATTTGAGTTAATCCAGCATCACTGTATTTATTTATTTTTTTTATTTTTTTTGGGGGGGTGAAATTTATCAGATATTATGACAGAAAGATAAAACATTGTTTAAGCATACTGTTAAATCGTATTAGTAGGTGCATTATTTTTAAGTGAGAGTGTCATATTTTGTTCCTACTATTTATGTAGCCAATAATTCTGCTATTAGTTCCCAACAATTAGAACATGGTGTTGCCTAGATTTAGTGACTGGGTAAAAGTCTATGCAGAAATTAAAAATATTGCCAAATCTTTGTTTAATGTTTGTTCTAAATTAATACAACAATAACAAAAGCACAAAAGGAGTCAATGTTGTTAATCCAGATATTGCTACAGACAGGGAAAGTCTTGTGGTGCTGGAGATAACATCATATAATCACTACTGTCAAATTCTAATAGTGCCTTATCTACAACTGGGGCACCACATCAGTGAGGCCCATCTTACAGTTTGAGAAGCGTTGTTATAGAACTGTCTCATTGGATATATATCAGGGGCTGAAGATTCACATTGGACCCATTGCCATTGGTCTGAAGAACTTTGGCATTACTATTATTTAGTTTTTAAATGTTACTATGAGCCCTCTTCTATAGTGATTTTGACTTTACTTTGTGACTTTGACTTGTGATTTTTCTTTAAGTTATACTGAAGCCCAAGAATTTTAATTCAAGATTTAACAATGGCTTTCCAAATATAGACTAAATAGGAATGTTTAGAAAAGCTACAATAAAACATGACGTGATGTATATTTTGGCAAGGAGGACCAACTATTGTTAGTGTGTTTGTATTATCCATGATAAAAAGTAATTAAAAATATCCAGTCTTAGGCTAGATTCACATATGTGTCAGAGATTCCATTCGGAGGTGGTGCCAGATCAGTTTCATGATGGACCCCAACAGCACCTGATGGACCCCATTGACTACAACGGACCCATGGGTTTTCTGTCATCGTGTCTGTAATTTTGATTTTAAGATTTAAAATATTACTCTATGCTGTGCTATTCTTTTTGTCATTTTTGACAAAATCTACAATGGAGGCATCAACATGGATATGAACTGAGCCTTATCTATTATTGTTGGCACAATGGTTTGGAGTAAGATGCTTGCTGTTAATAAAAATATATGAAGAAATGAATAGTGGTAGTTTAGAGCCACTCAGCAAGAGACGCACATTTCGCATGTGTGGTCGACACTGTAAAAACAGAAGCTGGAGAATTAAAATGCCTTTGAAAGAACGTTCACCTCTATTGTCTGTCTGTAATACAACAGTTATTTTTTCTTCCATTTCTGAAATAGTAAGCAATCTTACTGTAATAACAAGTGGCAGAAGAACTGTATGTAAGAAGAATGTATGCAAGATTGTATGTTCTGTTATTTGCTGAGTATATACCATGGTTGTGCCTGCAGGTGACTATGGCTTTGTATGGAATCACTGACCAAATATTAATTCAAAAATTGATGACTAGGCAGTTATTAGCAGTTAATGAATATTTATCTTCAGTAGTATAGATGGGAGTCATAGAAAAAAGAAACATAAACCATATTGGATGATGAAAAGTTATACCATTTTATATCACACTTTGGGCGACATATCCGAAAATTGTCGGCACGATGGCAATTTTTTAGGTGCATTAAATCAGTGTAAAGTCCGATCCTCTAAAAAATCTGGCGTCATTTATACCTTGCATAGTAAATGTAATGCGCCTAAAAAGGTACATTGCGCAAATCGCAGCACATAGTGTATAATTGGCAGTGTATGCCTCTTTTTTTTTTATTATTATTATTATCATTTATTTTGGAGCGCCCTTGATTCCAGGGCGCTGTACATTTCAGGTGGGTACATAAATAACATTGGTCAAACAATTACAAGTGACAATAAGTGATTAACAACTGGTACAGAGGGAGAGAGGTCCCTGCCCGTGAGGGCTTACAATCTACAGGGAAGGGGTGAAGAGACAGAAGGTGAGGGGCAGACATGTTTGTGGGGCGGAGCAGTGCAACACGGTTAATGTTGGTTATAGGCAATCCTGAAGAGGTAGGTTTTCAAAGTGTGGGGGAAGCACGAGAGAAGTCTTGGAGACGGTTATGTGAGGAGGTGATAAGAGGAGAGCAGAGGAGAAGGTCCTGTGAGAAGCGGAGGTTGCATGAGGGGAGGTATTTAGAGATTAAGGCAGAGATATATGAAGGGGAGAGGTTATGGAGAGCCTTGTAGGTCAAAGTTGCTAGCTTGAATTGGAGTCGCTGGGCAATGGGTAGCCAGTGAAGGGATTGGCAGAGGGGAGAGGCAGGGGAGTAGCGAGGAGAGAGGTGAAACAGACGGGCAGCAGAGTTGAGGAGGGCGTGGAGGGGTGCGAGGGTGCTAGCTGGGAGGCCTCAGAGAAGGATGTTGCAATAGTCTAGGTGTGAGATGACGAGGGCATGGACCAGCATTTTTGTGCTTTCAGAGTTAAGAAATGAGCGGATTCGGGAAATATTTTTTAGGTGGAGGTGACAGGCAGAGGTGAGGGTTTGGATGTGCGGTTTGAAGGACAGATTGGAGTCAAAGGTTATCCCAAGGCAGCGGACCTGTGGTGCTGGTGAGAGAGTAGAGCCATTGACAGTGATAGAGAGATCAGGTGGAGGGATGGAGTGGGACGGTGGGAAGATAAGTTCCGTTTTCTCCACGTTCAGTTTTAGGAGACGGGAGGAGAAGGAGGATATGGACAAAGGACAGTTTGGTATCCGGGAGAGTAGAGAGGTGACATCTGGGCCGGAGATGTAGAGTTGGGTATCATCAGCATACAGGTGGTATTGAAAGTCGTGTGATGCTACCGAGGCACATTGCGTAACGGAGTCGCATAACGTATCTACTAGTGTATGTAATGCGCCTCAATAGGCGCATTGTGTGATGGAGGCGCATAGCGTATCATTGCTACTATATGTAATGCGCCTTCTTAGGCGCATTAAAATGTGTCGTACCTGGCATATAACGCGCCTAGTTTTAGTGTACGACAGTTCATTTACATTGAGTATATGATGTCAAAAGTGATTTTGGCGCAAAATAGACCAAAAAAAGGGTGCTAGCGTATTGGGATATGTGGCCCTTTGTGTTTCAATCCCTCACCATTTTTATGATCTATGATCGCTGTCAGTGGGAACTTTTAAAGTTTACATACATAGGCTTAAAACCAAAAAAGGGCGTTTAGTTTTTCTTTCTCTTTCATGTCCATTCTTGCTCCATGTTTTGTTCTTAAAGGTGTTTTTGCCATGAAGTAAAATTGACGTGGGAAGCTTGCAAATGAAATAATAATAATTTTCCCCATTCATTATTAAAAATTCTGCACCGTTTTTGTTTTAGCTGTTTACAGCTCGTCTCCAGGGGATACAACCAGGGCTGAGAGCTACTCACTTCTGGTCAGACATGCTCAGACATCACTTCTCCTCAAAGGCAGCTACTGAGTGTTCAAACCCCCGATGCTGTCACTCTACTCCTGTCCTCTGTACTCCTTAGTAATTAGTCAAACAGTGCAAATAAATTAAAAAAAACCTCAATCAGGTGTGTGTATTGATAAAGAGAAAAAAAAAATCAAAGGTTTGGTTCCTGCAGGGATTTGAACCTAGGACCCTTGTGCCTGGAGGCAAAAACTTTACCTCTCAGCTACTCACAACGCTTTACATAAACAAACCTTTCTTTGACTAGAGAGAGGAAAGGCCTGGTGAAGTCATCCTGCTGAGTCACATGATATGCAATTCACACAAATCACACACGCCCCCTTCTGAGCACACAGAGCTGAAAAGCAGGATACAGGAGGTATGAAATGAGATCATGAGGGCAAAACTTTTTGGAAGCTGAACTTATTTTGTTTTTTTGCAATAGGCTTAAAACCTATACTGACCCATTCAAATATTACTCACTGTTGTAGTTTGCTACCATGCACCACTGGAAGTAAGAGCCATCGACCTGAAGTCCAGGATGAGAGGAAGATTTGTGTATTGTACCTTATTGCCCATTTACGTTGTACCATACTCAGGCATTAACATTCAATCACTAGATCATGCCCTCATCATGCTCATTTATTGCCTTATCAGGTTGTTTATCCAGGCATATCAAAGCATAAAAAACCTTGTTGGTTGTCAGCTAATCTCTCCATGTAAACAGGGGGTCATGTTAACATATGGCAAATATTTAATGGCATGAACAATCACAAGAATAATATTTTCTTCCCTATGCAAAATGCATAGGCTTGTGCGAAGGCCTTTTAACCTTTTCAACCACCCTGACGTATGGGTACATCATGGTGGTGTTAAGGAGATGTATAACAGGATCGCAGCGCGACCCTGTTACACAGCCGCCAGGTGTTAGCGGCTAATTGCAACTAACACCCGGCGCTTGCAGCGCGGGTGGGCGGCACCGCCCGCACTGTTTAACCCTTTAGACACTGCGCACCGTTCTTCAGTCCGATTGGGACATCAGCGATCTTATCGCTGATTCCCGATGGGCTAACATGGCAGCTGGGAGTCTTGTGAAGGCTCCCATCGCTTCCATGTTCTCGTTTGCCCCATTTCTGGCCCGAAACAGGAAGTGGGGAAAACGCCATCTTGGTACAGCATAATGCATTGTTTATGCAATGCATTAGGCTGTATTAACGATCGTGCTCCCTAGTGGTGAAGCACCATAGGGGGACTCAATGTTAAAGTAAAAAAAAAAAAAGAAAGTTTTAAAGTGTAAAAAAAAATAAAAAGTATTAAAAGTTCAAATCACCCCCCTTTCACCATTTTACAGATAAAAACAATAAAATAATAAAAAAATTACACATATTTGGTATCGCCACGTCCGAAAAAGTCCGATCTATAAAAATATAACATCATTTATCCCGTACGCTGAACATCGTAGAAGAAAAAAAATTCCAAACTCCAAAATTGCGTTTTTTTGGTCACTTCATGTCCTATAAAAATTGGAATAAAAGTGATCAAAAAAGTCTCATGTATTACAAACTGCTAGCAATAAAAAGTGTACTTCAGCCCATAAAAAATGGCGCCTAATATCTGTAGGTGTTAGTACAAAAAAGTTATTGGTTGCAAAAAATGGTGCCGCGGTGCAAATTTCAAATATAAAACATGTTTGGAATTTTTTTACGCCACCAAAACATAACGGAAACCCTACATGTTTTTTATTGTCGGATGCGTATCAACCTGTAGAATACAATAACACATCATTTTTACTAGAGATTGAACGCCGCAAAAACAAAACTCCCGCAAACATGGCGCAAGTACAGTATATTCTATAGTAATATGAATAAAACCACTGGAAAGTACATCTTGTCCCGCAAAAAAAAGCCCTCATATGTAGATGGAACAATAAAAAATTATGGCTTTTGGAAGACAAGGAGGACAAAAAATGAAGAGTAAAATAATTTTTTTTGTTTGTGTTAAAGGGTTAAATGAGTGCCAAATGGCTCGTCATAAAGTCGTTCAGTGCTTGACCCACCAATACTTTTTATGCAGCCATGTAAAAGGGCCCTTAGCTATGTAATGTGATCAACTATGACAAAAACAAGAGGTCATCATGACTGATAAAGGAAAGAAAACTGATAGTGGAAAAGTTTTCATCAAAGTTTTCATTATTTGGCAAAGATGTTACTGAATTTGTTTCATAGTAGATATAGCCAGAAGTACCACCAGTTACAACATCATTCTAGTAATACTTACACATTGGCAACTTAGGCCGGAGTCATACTTGCATCACAGGTTCAGATTGCAGTCTCGGTCGCAGAGCCAGTGCTGGGTCTGTTATATAGTGCCAAAATTGTTTTTTTTCATGGTGTCTGTCATTTTAATGGACAAAATAGTGTTGTGTGCTGCCCTATTTTCTTCATCATTTTTATCACAATTTGCGACAGAGGCTCCAACACAGAATGTGAATCTGACCTTATGTTACATTGGGGAACACCCATTTTGGTGCCATAAAAGTTGGAACCATTTTTTATTTTTTTTTGTAAAATGTTTTATTGCAGGAGACAATAAATACAGGCATGTGACACTTACAAAATATCACACTATGACAAATGTATAATGAAAAAGGCGTAATTTACCGTCTCCTAGCCTATTTTCGACTTTTCTCCCCATCCTAGCAAGGTCATAGACCAGAAGATAGTACTAAGAACTTGAACCTCAAGACCAACTTAAACTAGAGTTAACCCCCCCCCCCTCCTAGTTATCCCACCCGGTGTGCACTGTTCCCCCCCAATTCAACCTCCAATATCCAGGTTCCCTAATGTGCCTTTTAATCGTTCTACCAGATAGTACTCCGTGTACTTGAACGGTTCTATCAACGCTTTGATTTCGTCTGGGCTGTATTGCTTAGAGATAAAAGATCTCCACTTCTTTAAGAATCTCCCTCCATCCCTGGCTTTATAGTTAACCGCCTGGAGTTTCTCCAGAAACAAAACTTGTCGTAGACAGGCTGAGAGCTCTGATATAGATGGAATAGACTTTTCAATCCAGTTCTTCAGTATGCATTTTTTTGCCGCCAACAGGGTGATGTGAATACCCTTGTTTTCAACTAATGACCTCTCTGTTCCCTCCTCTGAAGTCTCCCTGGTGACATAGTGGAATAACATCCCCTGTGGGTTGAGTACGATCTGGCATTCCCACGTGTTTGCTATATATGCTTTAATTTGCTGCCAAAATCTATTAATTGCAGGACATTGCCACATGCAGTGAAACAGGTCAGCCTTCTCCAGGTCACATTTTGGGCATGATGTCAAGTGGTCAGGTCTGTTGGGGTTTTGAGGAATATTGAACGCATATATGGCTTTGTGTATCAGTCTGAATAGTATCTCTCTCCACTGCACACTAACTATGGCTATTCGTACATTTTGTATTCCCCTTAATATTATATGTGACAGCTCGTTATCCTCCAGTTTTGTTTCCCAGTAACCAAAGAGCCTGTCCACCAACTTCTCGTTACCTTTAGTCAGAAATATCGAATAGTGTCTCAATAACATCCCTTTGCACTCGTTATTTTTAGTGAGCTCTGCAAATTCCTTCGTTTCTCCCAGTGACTGTAGATGTGTGACCCTGGCCTTGCAGAAGATCTGCAGTTGCATAGATTGAAAGATGTGATTGTGGCCCAAAGCAAATTTTTCCCTAACTTCCTCCCACTTAAGCAACAAGCCCGTGGATTGCGATAGTAAGTCTCCCAAAACTCTGACTCCTCCCTGTTTCCAACTTTGGAAAAGTTTGTTCTCCCTTCCTGGAATGAATGAAGGTAGATCCCAGAGAGGAACAAACTGAGAAACATACATGGGGCGTTTAAAAAGTCTCCTCATGTGTCGCCAGGTGGCCACTGTGTCTCTCATAATTACACTGCACTTAGCTTCCTTTGGTTGGAGCCTCAATGGGAGGTGTAATAAAGACCCCAGACTGCAGCGGGAAGTGAGCTGTGATTCCAACTCTATGTTGGAGAATCGTCTGATCCGTCCAGCCAGCTCCTACATGTCTCCACATGGCAGCTAGGTTGTATAAGCAAATGTTTGGAAGCTGTGCCCCTCCCTGCATCCTGTGCATGGATAACTTTTCAAAGCTAACGCAAGATCTCTTGCCTTTCCAGATGAACTTCATGAAGGCTCGATGCAGCCTGTTTACATCCATGTGTTTTAGCAGAGGATATAGTAACCTAGCGAAGCTTATCATTTTGATCAGTTGTATCCTGCCTATGTTAGATAGGGGAAGCTCTCTCCACCTCTCCAATTCTGTCAAGATTTTGGAGAACAAATGGTATACAGAAGACCCCCTCGGTCCATTCTTAATCCCTAAGTATATCAAATGAGAACGCACCACTTCCACCTCCACTGCCCAACTGGGGATATGATTGTTAGACCCTAGCGGCAGAAGTTGACATTTCTCCCTATTAATCTTGAAGCCTGAGAATTCTCCAAACTTTGTCAAGACCTCCAATACCCCTTTCAGTTGGCCGATGGGGTCATTCAAGAATAATAATATATCATAACACAAACATATGAAACTCACTTCTTTTGAGCCAACCGAGACTCCCTTAAAGACCTCCGAGTCCATCAGATGTAGTGCTAATGGCTCGAGGACAATGTTGAAGAGCATAGGGGATAAGGGGCATCCCTGTCTAGTCCCTTTTTGTAACCCAAAGGGGGAGAGATGAAACCTGGTGTATGAATCCTCGCTTGGGGGGTATTATACATCGCCATAAGGTAGTGTCTAAAATCTCCCGTGAAACCCATTTTGTCCAGCACTAGGTTCAGCCAGCTCCAGTGAACATTGTCAAAGGCTTTCTCCGCGTCTTCCTTGATGCTCCCTGTCAATGTAATCCTGGACTGTCAGGACTGTTCTAATGTTCTTGACCCCTGATCTTCCTTTTATGAACCCCATTTGATGTGGCCCTATCAATTTAGGCATGATGTTCGCCAATCTGATTGCTATGACCTTGGAGATAATTTTGATATCTTGGTTAATTAGAGAGATGGGGCGGTAGGATGCTGCGTTCAGGGGATCCTTACCTTTTTTATACAACACCTTGATATAGGCTGTATCCCCCGAAGGGAGCATCCTATTTTCTTTAATTATCTCATTGTAGACCTGCACTAACATTGGAGAGATTTCTTTGTGCAATATTTTATAGAAATCCCCTGACAATCCGTCTGGTCCTGGTGCCTTAGCCGGGGGGATATTTTTAATGGTGAATTCTATTTCCTCGCTGCTGATTCCCTCATTTAGCTTTTCCCTATCTTCCCTCGAGAGTGTTTTCAGCCCAATGGTCTCCAGGAAAGCTTCTCCTTTAGATATATCAAACGTAGATTGTGAATATAGCTTTTTGTAATATTCTTCCAGGATCTTATTGATGTTTCTGGAGTCTCTCGACACTACCCCCGAGCCATCCTTCAAGCCCAGAATACCGGTCTGGCTCCCCCTGTTTCTCACTAGGTTCACTAGAAGTTTTCCCGACTTGTTCCCCATCTTAAACAAAGAAGACCTCAGTTGGTCACCATAAAAGAGATCAATAGCTTTTTGCTGATGATCAAAAGCCTCCTTTGCTGATGTCCACTCCCTTTTATTCTCCTCTGAAGGATGATCAAGAAATTTAGTATAGGAGCTCCTTAAAGCCGTAGTATAATTTTCAAATTTAGCCCTCATATCTCTCTTCTTTGCCGCCGCATAGGCCATTATCCTTCCTCTCATTACTGCCTTTCCTGTGTCCCACAAGAGTCCAGGAGTTGTGTTATGATTAGCGTTATCCTTTGTGAATTCCTCCCACCATCGCCTCAATAGTTCCCTAAAGTGGTCATCTCCTGCAAGGGTGTATGGAAACCGCCACAGTATGTTGGAACCTATTGGATGGACGTCCCTCACTGACAGTATCAACGGGGAGTGGTCGGATATCACTAGATCCCCTATTTCTATAGAGTCCACTTGGCCCAGGAGTTGTCGGTTGGCCAGAAAATAGTCTAAACGGGACCAGGACAGGTGGGCGTGGGAGAAGTGTGTAAACTGTCTTTCCTGAGGGTTCATCAGCCTCCATATGTCCCCTAACCCAGTAGAATCGCTCAATTCGCTGATCAAACTCTTGCTAGCTTTCCTCCCTGCCCCCTGGGGCCCCGTTCGCTTTCTGTCCTCCCTCTCGTCCATCACACAATTGAAGTCGCCCCCTACTAAAATATTCTGACCACTTTCTTCTGAGAGCTGAGTGTCCAATTGGCGGAAGAACTCTTTATCCCTGGTATTGGGTGCATATATATTAAAGAGAGTCATTGTTCCTGCTGACGTTTAAATTTTCACCCTCATACTCCTGCCCTCCGTATCTGCGTTCTGAGAAATTACTTTGTAGGGGGTGTTTTTGTTGAAGAGCATTAACACTCCTGCTTTACCCTTCACTGCCCCTAAGCCTATCACCTCCCCAACCCACAACTTCTTCATACGACTAAAGTCCTTTTCCTCCAAGTGTGTTTCTTGCAGTATGGCAATGTCCGGCTTCTGTTTTTTAAGCTGCCTTAAAATCATCAATCTTTTTTGTGGGGAACGCAGCCCCTTGACGTTCCAGGATACTATTTTCATGCTTAAAAATACCTGAATCTCGTTTTTTAGACCCTAGATACTAGTTGTCCAGTGCACACCGAACCCGCCCCCCCAGAACAACCAACCACCCCAAAAAACGAGTGCCTCCTATACACCTTAAAAGATTACCTCCTTCTACTTTAGAGACTTCTCTTTTTTTGCGCAATCTAACCTGAGGCGAATCTCTGACCTCAGACCTTTCTTACTCAACTTCCCTATCCTATACCCCCACTCATTCCGCCCTGCAGAGTGATTTGAATTGCCCCTTTCATAACAATTTCCCCACAGCTACCCAACCACCATATAACTTATAGAAAGCCGTCCAACCGGGATATTATCCCTGACCGTCCCCCGGGGACCTCCTACACAACATCGCCCATGTCCCGGATCCCATGTGTTTAAGACCCAAAGCAGCAACGATAGAAGAGGATTCTATATAGAAACAAGAAACAATGAGTATCAACGTTTTTCTCGGGGTTCGGAATTGACCCGAGTAAGTGCTGGCTGAATCACAGTCCTGTCTGGCCCTGGACTTGCTGGCATTTCGCTGGCTCCTTCTCTCCTTAGGATATTGTCCACTCTCTGAACGGGCCGGCGGATTTTTCTTTGCAATAACCCCTTCCAAGAACTCCTCAGCCTCCTCCGGGGTGTGACATACTACAGGAGGGCCGGTGTCCGGGAAAATCCTCAGGATGGCAGGGAACTGAAGGTTAAAGCATATTTGTCTTTTAACCAGGGCCGTACAGACATTTGAGAACTGTTTTCTCTTCCTGGAGACCTCTAGGGAGTAGTCCGCAAAGAGCAGAAGTTTATCACCTTTGTAGATCAGGGGAGCTTTGAGTGATCGGTATGCCTGTAATATTTGGAATGTCTTGGAGTAGTCCAAGTACTTAACAATAACTGTCCTGGGTTTATCAGGAGCCCCCTCAGTAGTTGATGTTTTCACCGGGCCAATTCTATGAGATCTCTCCACTTTAAAGGGGTATGTTCTAGAAGCTTAGGAATCTCGACAGCACAAACTTTATGTAGGTTCTTAGCAGGGATATTTTCACTGAGCCCAATGATCCTTAAGTTACTCCTGCGGGACCTGTTTTCTAGGTCTTCGACCTTGTTCTGGAGGAAATCTGTCTTTCTGGTTAGTCTCTCCAGGGTGCTCCTGGCCCCCAATATGTCGTCCTCCACTGTAGTCACTCGCTCCTCTAGGTCCCCAATTTGGGAGGCATGCACTGATATATCTTTATGTAGTGCTGACACTGCAGCCGTCACTGCAGCTGTGACTGAAGCAGAAATAGCGGCTTCTAATGATGCCATAATGTCTGGTGCTAAGAGCTTTGCCACAGCCACCGCCATGGATTTGGATGACACCCCTAAGCCTGGGATCTTCTCCTGTAGCCCTCCATATGTATCAGGGGTAGTATCTGTATCTGCCTCTGAGCTTTGTATCCCCATCACGGATCCCTGGTGGTCTCTCTGGGGGAGTTGGATGTCTCTGACCTTAGAATCCAGCACAGTGTCCACCTCAGATAGTGCCTCCTCCTCCAGTGCTGTTTCTGTGTCAGCACGTGGTGGTTCAGGCGCCATCTTGGCTGTGCTCCTTGCAGGGCTCTGAAGGGCTGCTACCGCGTACGGATGTCCCCGCTGACTCAGGAAACCCCGTTCCCTCACCGGAGGCTTTACGGGTGATAGAGGCACTGAGCAGTGCCGATCTGGGTGCCGGTATGTTGCGGGGGTGTCCCGTTTCGGGCGGCGCTGAGCGGGAACTCTGACCTCAACCTCCTTGCATGCGCACACCGGAACCGGAAGTCCCTCAAACCATTTTTGAGTATGTTTGGGGCACTGATTCTGAAAATGACACCCGCTTTCCCCTATCTGCTCTAGTTATGGAGATCCAGAATTGCCACTTTACACAGAGAAATGTTGAAAATTCATATGAAACTGAAAAGACATAAAATTTTACAACATTTAAAGAACACAGGCAAACAAAAACATGAATGTGATTGAGCAAATTCAATTCTATTCATCTGCACTATATATTTATACACAAATTAATCACAAAAACAATGTTAAATCATGTAATCAACATCTCATAAACTAGAGCTGCTACATCAAAATGGATGGTATTTTTGGAATCACTCAAATACCCATAATAAAGTCAGAATTTCTTGGCACCAAAAAAAATGTTTTTTGTTCCCCAGTGTTATTGCTCAAACAACTAAAGTACAAAATCCATCATCATAGATTGTATTGCTCAAGTGTTATCACGGCAACCATTTATCCCAGTTTGTAGACAAGCTTAGCACAGACAAAAGTACTTGACACTTCTTAGTGCCCATCTGCAGAAGGCACATCTGAAGCTCACATAGTGGAGCCGTCTTTTCCATTGGGCAGGGTAGGTGACTGTGCAGGGCCACATGAGTACAGGGGGCCCTCGCCACCCAGACAGCTGCCTAACCTGCCCAGTGACTACAGTCAAAGTTCATAGCTTCGCTGTGGACTGACAGTGGCCCCTGCTTAGTGACTATCGTGCCATACCTTCACATTACTCTTACAGCATAGGCAGGCAGTAAAGGGTAAAGTGGGGCCAGGCCACAGCGAGACTCTGACCTCCTGTATTCAGTAGGGTCCTGTCGACTGAATACAGGAGTTCAGAGCCTCGATGTGGCCTGGCCCCTGCTTTACCTTTCATTGGGGGCCTGCCTGCTCTGTAAGAGTAATTTGCAGGCACCGCATGACAGTGAAAGGTGGCACTTCCGGTGGTCATCCTCCTCCGTCCCCAGCCGGGCAATGCAGCTTAAGCACCACCAGCACATTTTATCCTGACCCACATTTAATCCTGCCTCTGTCACAGTCTCATTACAGCAGCCGGCAGAATTTTACGTATCATTGAAGCACACCACAACTCTCTGGACAGTGATGGCTACATTCATGGGGGACAGTGATGGCTATATTTATGGGAGATAGTGACAGGGCTATATCATATAACAACTTAAAGGCGTTGTCTCACTACAAGGATTGCTTTTTATGTTAAAGATCTTGCAAAAACAAGTCACTTTGCATTATATGCCCATTAACAGTGTCCTACCTATTCTGAGATATTCCCTTTTTGTATGGGCTGCATAAGCTCTTCAGGTCACTATAGCTACAGACCTGTTTGATCTCTCCTGATAGGCTATCAGCACTGGTTTGCTATAGCTACAGACCTGGCTTCTACTGCAGCCTAGTGGAAGCCAGGAAACATGCCCCTGAATTAAAAATGAAACCAAGAAAAAAGAACTGAGGTAAGATGAATCAATGTAGTGAGACAACGCCTTTAATGTGGTCAGTCAGCCATCTTGACCCATGTCACTGCTCCCAGAGCCTCTTGCATTTGGGCCAGGTGGCTCACATCGTAGTTGCTATATCATAAAAGAGGCTCTAGGGGACAGTAATACAGGTCAGAATGGCTGACTGACCACAATAAGTTTTTATATGAGTTGCTGTGTGACCTGGAGACACAGGATAGCTGACCACATTATGGAGAGGTTATACGAATCAGGCCACACAGTATGTGTGGCCTGAGTCATATAACCTTTCCATCATGTGGTCAGTCTGCCATCCTGTGCCCCCAGGCCAGGCCACGCAGCAACCCATTAAACTTATAAGTTGCTGCATGGCCTGGCCTGGGGGCACAGAATGGCTGGATGACCACATAAAGTTTTACATAAGCTGCTGTGTGGCCTGGAGACACAGAATGGCTGACCACATGATGGAGAGGTTATAAGTTTTGGCTTGTGACATAAAATCATGATTTTATGGTGATTATAAGTCATAGTTTGAAGAGTGGCCTCAAAAAATTGAGGTTGTGGTATGTAAATTCTGCATAAAAATTATTAAACAGTGATTTTTATTTTTTCATCAACATAGACATATGATGGCTTGTTTTTTGTGTGACTAGATGTACTTTTTAATTATTTTTTTTATCTATAAGGGTTATTTTTTTTTTTTTTTTTTTTTTATTCCTATGAGGGGTTGCCGGGGTTGGGGGGCCCCATTTTGCAACCCTTTTGCCCAGGGCCCATAATGCTTTTTAAGGGAGGCCCGGAGGGCACACTTTAAAAGTGTGGGGCCCAAACATTGTCGGAATCTGTACAAAAAGGACATAACAAATTAACTCCAATATATAATGGGGCAAAATTCTTAATGTATTTACAACTTTTTCTCCTTTATAAAAAACTTTAAAAAAATATCTTTAGGGGATATTTTTGAGTGAACAACATCGTTATGAAGCCCCTGTACCACTTTCTCTAACAACTGCAATTCAGGGCGAGGAAAATAGTTTCCAAACTATTTGATTTTTGCATGAATGTACTACTCTGAGCTGGGGGGATTTTTTTTGTTCACTGCCCCCAATTATGTCAAAAAAATCCCAAAATTACTAAAAAGGGTGGTTGTTGCATTGGAGAGGAACTGGCAAAACCACTTGCCCGTTTGATGAAAAACTCCCCTAATTTTGTTTTGGGGTTTTTTAAAATTTTGGTGACCTTGTTTAGTTCTCCTTCAAAATGAGGGGGCCCTTTATTTTCAAAAATATAATCAAAGGGTTTGGGGGTTAAACAGCTCAAATAGGGGGGGGGGGCCCCCTTCACATCTCATTTTCACTCACCATTGATATTTATGGTAACCCCTCAAAAATGTCCAATTATTTTTACGATTATTATCGACAAAGTTGAAACGGCCCCGGTATTTCCCTTGATCGGATTTTTTAGATCACGCGATAATTTTTGGTTTAAAAACTGTGCATAATCTATTAATATCGCCCCCATTTTTGGCGCTTCCTGTCATTTTGGCGGCCAGCAAATTAGCTTACAGAATAGAGCAGGGTGAGATGTTGTGCGACGTCATTACTGGGTTGTGTATTGTTGTGTTTGTCTGGAAAAATCCCATGACCTCGTTTTTCATAGAACAGCCCTTCCTGTTCATGATCAGTGTGTGTCAGTGTCTCATAGCAGTAGGACGTGCGCTCTGCCTCTGTCCAAACGGCTCAGCAAACAGCTCAGCGAAATTATTCTATTTTTTCAAGGGGACAGCTCTACTTAAAGCTGTGATCCTTAAACTTAGTTAGATCAGAGATTTGCAGATTTTGGGTAGTTAGGCAGAAAATTTTTAAAGGGAGCATCTTCTGCCGTAAACTCACGCGGGGGAGTGGGGGGGGGGGCCCCGTGGGCGAATACAGACAAGCTCTATAAAGGATACTGGATATTGTACAGCCAAAACTTTGTGTAGACATTGCATTGCCTTATATTAGGATACAGATCTTTTCTAGTAACGCAGGTCTATTTTTTAGGTTTCAAAAAATCCACTTTATTATCAGTAAAACATTTCAGATAGGTGTTTTTTCAATTTTGACCAGTCCAGCTTTGTTTTAAAATAGCCACCTTGCATTAAATTTGAATCCAGCAATTTTGTAGTCACCACAGGTGAATTGATAGGTGCCAAAAAATACCTTTTATTATCCCATATACATTTCAGATACGTGTTTTTTTCACTTTGGCGCAGGTCAGCTTTGCTGATAGAGCCACCTTGCAGTTAAGTTTGAATCCAGCAAACTTTGTAGTCATCACAGGTGTACTGATAGGTGCCAAAAATATCTTTTATTATCCGTATACATTTCAGACGGTGTTTTTTTCCTTTTGGTCAGTCAAGCTTTGTTGATAGAGCTACTTTGCCGTAAATTTGAATACAGCAATTTTGTAGTTCACCAAGGTGAATTGATAGGTGCCAAAAAATACCTTTTATTAATCCGTATACATTTCAGATACGTGTTTTTTTCACTTTGGCGCAGGCCAGCTTTTTTGATAGAGCCACCTTGCAGTTAAATTTGAATCCAGCAACTTTGTAGTCACCACAGGTGTACTGATAGGTGCCAAAAATACCTTTTATTATCCGTATACATTTCAGACAGGTGTTTTTTCACTTTTGGTCAGTCAAGCTTTGTTGATAGAGCTACTTGCAGTTAAATTTGAATACAGCAATTTTGTAGTCACCAAGGTGAATTGATAGGTGCCAAAAAAACCTTTTTTTTATCCCGTAACTTTTTCAGAACGTTTTTTTTTCACTTTGGGCGGGCCCAGCTTTTTTGAAGAGCCACCTTGCATTTTAAATTTGAATCCACAATTTGTATCACCACGGGTGTACTGATAGGGGCCAAAAATACCTTTTATTACCGAAATTAGACGGTGTTTTTTTCACTTTTGGTCAGTCAAGCTTTGTTGAAAGGTACCTAGCACTTAAGTTTCAACCCAGCAATTTTGTTTTGATTTGGGGATTTGAAATAGCTGTATTTGCCGTCTTTTAAAAAGAGACTTTTCCCAAAAAACTCTTCCATACCTTCTCAATTTTTTATTTCTGAACAGGAGCGAAATTCAGGTGGTAAGCGGCAAAGAGGGGGGTAGGCCCCTGGAGGAGAGGAAAGAGAGAAAGGTCCCTTTCCAGTGCTGGCGCAACACCATGGCCCGGACGTCAGTTAGGGCCATCAGGCCTGTCATCCGGGTCAGGGCCCTGTAATCTCAGTAACGAACAGCATCGCCAAACGTTCTTCAGTGGTTTTAAAGCAACCTGCACCACAGTCTTTCCTCCTCGTCCCCCTCCGGCCCCAAATTCGTCACAGCTCAAACAAATCCGCCCAACATGAAGCGGGGCAGCCCAATGCAACTCGTGACCCCCCCTGTGGATAATCCATTTTCTAAAACCCTTTGATGACAAAATGCGGGTTGGGTCAGAAGGCATTTTAAAAGATCAAGAGGACAAAGATGAAGATTTTCTCTGCTCTGACACCCCGTTTTCTGATGCCATCGAGGGGGAGAAGGAAACCGGTCAATCGGCAAAAAACCCGGGGGTCGGAAACGCTTTGCAGTCATAAGGGCATTTTCGTGTTAAAGATGACGGGGCGCCCTGGGGTCTCACCGACCCACTGTAATTCGGCCCTGGCAGCT
>JAODAL010018425.1:0-74828 GCA_025379985.1 Phyllomedusa bahiana
AAAAAACATTAATGATAAACAGCTTTGTAAAAGGGGGGTTACCCTAGGAATGAGTTAATTAAGACAGCCAACGAAATTTCTAAGATTACGAGAGAGGAAGCAATTACAAACAAACAACATAAGTCTAAAATGGATAGGATAATGTTTCTATCTGTTTATGATGATCATGCTAAACTAATTAAAAATACCATTAATAAAGCTTGGAGTATTTTACAAAGCGATCCTATATATGGCAAACACTTTAGAGATCGACCCCTATTCACATATCGCAGAGACCAGACGATTAAAAACATGGTAGTACATTCGGACCTCAAACCTATGAAAACACGTCAGGGAATTTTATCCACTAAAAAGAAAGGCACGTTCCCTTGTTTGAACTGCCAAAATTGTTCTGCCATAATACGAGGTGATACTATACACCATTCAACTAAAGGATATCCCATATATAATAGAGGGTACTACACTTGCAATACAACCAATGTTATTTATCTACTCAAATGCCCGTGTGGCAAAATCTATGTCAGGCAAACTTCAAGACAAGTACGGATACGAGTGAACGAACATAAATCACAAATCCGCCTATACCAAACAAAAATGGCACAGGGTATACAAGAGGACACAACAATAAAAAAACAATTCGGTGAAACATCCATTGCTAAACATTTTTTTGATTTCAGACACAATGCAAGTGAACTTAGGTGGCAGGTTATTGAGTCTTTGCTCTTTATTGAACATATACAGTCACAAGACTACATTAATATAAGACGACGTTTACTTCAGAGAGAGGTATATTGGATCAGTAGGCTAGAAGCGCTAAGTCCAATAGGATTAAACGAAGAATGTAAATGGAGCGCTTTTTTGTAAATATGCTGGCAGTATAGTCATGTCTTTTGTTAGGTGCAATAGGATTGTTATTGTCTAGCAATGGCTGTATTGGTGTTTAATACGAAGCAGGTAGTAGCTATGTTAACAATGGGTCCGACACTCAAGGGTTAACAATCATTGCACGAGGGGTATTTAGCCCGACTCCTACCTATTGCAGGTGAGCTTGACAAAGGGGGAGGTCCCCGAAACGTCGCGCAGGCGCCAGCCTTCCATTCCAGTCTGAAAGAGTACGAGTGTAGCCCCTGGAGAGATCTGATGATCCATGAGGAGGATAGCGGCATTATTGAAGCACTCGTTGGAGCGTGTTTTTGCATCGAGTAGCATACCGTGAGTCTAGCTATCACACCCACCCGTACAAGTTAAGAAGTGTTCGCTCTAAGGGATCACAAGTAGGGTTGGCAATTGACTTTATGATTCGGTAGTGCGATATATGCTGTGATACTTGCTCCTGCAACAGTGTTAAATGTATGTCTTTTACCTATTTTGGATATATAATGTATGAAGATACAACACAGTAAAATAATTGTTTACAAAATCAAGCATATGTTTCTATCCTGATTCTCTATGCTATAGTTGTATTGAGGGCTGGACATCCCTCTCAGGATAATACGTCTATTATAGACATTTGGAGATAGCTGGTCAATCGATTTACAGCTTATGGAACTGGTCCTGATACCTGTTGTTACAAATCTAGTAACACTCAAGTCAAACAAATACATCCCTCTCTTAGAGAACGTCCAAGACCTGTTATAGTGAATTACTTGAACTTTCATGAAAAGGTTGTCATATTTCAGTCCTTTAAAATGCTTATCCAGCCATTGGAAATAAAAGGCATCAAAATTCTTATTCTTCTTTCGTGACTTCTCTGTGGAGGTTGAAAAGAAGCGTAGAGCGTTCTCCACCATCTGCACAGCTCTTTACCATAGACATGTGAAATCTACTCTCACTTACCCAGCAACTCTGTGGGTATATCATCCTGATGGTTCTGTCTCAGGCTTCACTTCACCAATGGATGCAACAGAGTTTTTGAAGTCCCTCCTGCAACCCAAACATGAAGTGGTAGAGATTTCTTCCCAGGACCCTTCACCAAAAAGAAGTGAAACTTTAAAGTATTGGTTGGAGGTCCCTCCACCAAAATCTCCAACTCGAAGAGCTTTCCAAGGACCTTACAAAGGACTGGGTGAAACTCTCACCATCCAAATGGTCAACTCCACCTAAGACCTCTCCAAAGCATTCCAATCTCTCGAGGGGCCTTGCAGGATTTTTGCTAAGTGGGAGAAGGTCTACCCTAACCAGGAGATCTCTACTACAATTCTCCAGGGATGGCTGAAGATCCATAAATATATAGTTAATGAGAAGTGGAGGGACACATTCTTTAGAATTGCCCATTCCACAATTTACGGTTTTAATATCCCCCCCCCCTCATCCAGCTTGTCCAGCCCGTTTGACGTCCTGTCCTAAGTGTGGCACCCCCCGCACGGATTTTGTCCATAGTATATGGACCTGTGTGGAAACCATGAAGTTCTGGGAGACAGTCATACAAACTCTGAATTTTAAGTTTCGGTGTCATTTAACTTTAGAGCCTACACAGCTCCTGGTCCATAATTTACCACAACATTTTAGGAACCACCCAGTTCTGCACATATTTTTATTAGCGGCTAAAAGAAGCCTCCTGGCCAAATGGTTGGAACCAACCGTCCCTACATTGCAGGAAGTGATCCAGGTGGTAAAACATCATCTGGAAATGGACAGAATAAACATTATCAGGACTAAGGAAACCCAATGCTCTAATTTTTTCAAGAAATGGCAGAGTTCATAGGTAACTTTTACACCCCCCAGGAGATCAAGGAGATCATGCAGCCTTTTGTCTACACCTCCTGGTATCTCTCCTCTCACCAGCGGGCACTCGGGGGCTTTGGATGTCTGTTATCCCATAACATGGGAGCTTTACCTCGCCCATATCCTGAAAACCGTGCCCTGGATACTCCCTGGGTGACTGTGCGTCAGATTTTGGGGGTGAATTTTGTCCTCTATTATTTCTCTCCCTGGCTTAGGACGAGGGCCGTGGACGATCCCGCAGCATTGTATCAGCACGGGATTTGTTTCACCTTTTATCCCAGACCTTTCTTGATTACATAGGGTATTGATTATGTCTCTTACACATAACTGCGTATGGGGACCACTGTTCTGTGTTTTTTTGTTTTTTCGAGGGGGGGTTCACTTTTTAATAATTTTTTGTTTTCTTTCTTTAGTGAAGATGGAGACGTCTTTTGCTTCATCATTATTATTATGTTGCCAAAGTATTAAATTAGTGCTATTTGTATTTTCATTGCTTAGTACTTTTCTTATTGTACTAATGATGCCCTTTTAATTTCTTCTTTGTGTATCAAGTGGTATCTCATTCTAATGGACAGTTATTGTAAAGTTTTTGTTATTTAAAATTTAATAAAAATTATGTTTACAAAAAAAAAGACCTCTCCAAAGCAACATTTATGTCCCACTTTGCAGCCAGTAGCTTGAGTTTTTTTGTTTTTTTTTTTGAAAATATATTTATTGAGGTTCTCAACATAGTAATAGCACCATAAAGATGACTATAGTACACAATTGTGAAGGAGTCTATACAGAGTCAAGCTACCCCAAACCACATTCCCATGATACAGTGGGACAAGTTGGTTGCAGTTATAGGCATTGTGAATGGATTTTTTTTTTTTTTTTTTTGTAAATTGAGGTTTTTAGGGGTCATTTACTCTAAATTTTTGTTATTTACTATTTGATAGATTTAATCCTAAAGGACAGGGATTTCTAAAGCATTATTGTCCCGAACTATCTATACTGACAAACCTTCCACCAATGTGGAGTTGAATCTTTTAAACACCATACAGCTCAGCTGAGTCCTGGAGAGGGACAACTGCATTTTTATTTTGGATTAATGTTTTTTCCTCTGCACTGGTCTCATGTAAAAGCACAAGGTCATTGGCAGGATTCCCCTTGACTGACCAACTGACCAATGGTGCCTTTTCTTTTCAGGTTGTAGTTTTGTGCTATTATGTGTTCTGCTTTTTCTTTATTAGTAGTTAGTTCTGGAGCTGATGCCGTGCGACCCTGCGTCCATCCCTTTTTCCTCTGGGTCAGTCACTATTACAGGGTCATTACTCATAAACTATCTTCTTCAAAACATTTTTATGCAGGTAATCTCCTGGAAGGTTAAGGGCCTAAAATCGTCCACCACGAGAATAATGGTCCTCAGACATCTCAGAAACATAAGGTGGATGTCGCTCTTTTGCAGGAGACTCGTCTTGAGGAAAGGGATTTCCATCGTCTTGGGTGTTTGTGGGTGGGGGAGGTGCTGGGTCCGAGCTGGAGAGAATAACAAGGGAGTCATTAGTTTAAAACATAAAAAATTTGTTTTATTCAATCTTGAGCTACGAGATAATGAAGGACGATGGATTAAACTCTCTATAAAAATATCTGGGGAACAAATGCCACGTTACAATATCTACCACCCCAATAATAACCATGGTACTTAACTGACCAGATTAACGTGAAGCCGGGAGTGGTGACTTTAACCTAGTTATTAACACTTTGGAAGATAGAGAAGAATGTCAACCCTCCCATCTATAGTCATAAAACCCCCACAATCCCACACATTTAGCCAACTTCCTTGCAGAGACAGATGTGATGTGATGGATCTTTGCATCCTGATGGGAGGGAGTCCTCTCTCTACTCGCACCTGCACGATTCATGGCCTTGTATTGGCTATTTCCTACTATCCCTCCAGATGGGACAAAGGGTTGAGACTTGCGGCATAAGATATGATTATCTGTGACCGCTAACCCATCGCCCTCTAATTGTTTGATATAACCCCCAAGGGATCAGATTATTTATGGCGATTCCCATCCCACCTGTTTGAGCATTTCGAAAATATCCTTAAAGGGTCGTGACTCGAATTTTTAAATAATAACCCAGCTGAGGATGCAGAACCGATTCTTCTGTAGGAAACTGTGAAAGCCGACCGAGGCCGAATACTGACCCATACTATAAATGTAAAAGATTGACTGACCCCTAATTGGGACTACTAGGAGATCACATACAAAAATCATGTTCAGATTTTCTGGCTAATCCTACCCCGACCTCCAAGAGTCTCTGGACCAACACTGGGAAAGGATATGAGAGATGGACGGAGCATAAGGAGGCCACTGGCCCCAGAAGCTTCAGCTGAACTGCTTCGCTCTGGCAGCCAAGCCGGGAGGCTGTTAGCCAACTTTACCAAGGGACTTCGTCCCAGTGTCTTTGTATACACATTAAAGGACTCTACTGGGACTAACCGATACTCCAGGGCAGAGATCAATAGGATTCTACATGAATTCTATGCCTCATTCTACACTCCCAACACCCCTGAAGATAGGAACCCATCAGACTGGATACACTACCTTCCCATACCGGCTCCATCAGATGAGGACAGAACTTGTGAACAAGCCTATCACCAACGAAGAAATATCTCAAAACATAAAAAAGTGTAACAACAAAGCCCCGGGCCCGGGTGGTTTTATGGGAGAATTCTTAAAAATCCTTAATCAAGACCTGACCCCCACCTAGCCCAGGTCTTTAGCCTGTTTATTGAGGGCGCCCTTATACCTCCACATATCTATACTGCTTACATTAAGGTCCTTCCTAAACCAGTTAAGAGACCTCTTTTCCATCATCATAGAGACCGATCTCTTTAATAAGTATAGACCTTAAAGAGAACCTGTCACCTCCACACAAAATATAGTAGTAGATTAATTTATAAGATTTTTTTCCAATACATGTCATTAGCAATCCAGACGGTTCATGTCAGTATTACAGGGGAACAGATTTTACTTTCACTTTCTTAGCAGGGCTAAGGGATTCTTTCTGTACAGACATACCAACTGTTCAGGGGGAGCTGAGGGCATAGCTGCTTGTACACCTATTATTTCATAATAACCTAAAAGCTTCAGAAAACGAACCAGTTATTCACAGTTTTCTCTCAGCTGGTAAAATGGCGAGATCCAGACTCCCCGTCCATCCAAGAGGTGATCCAGCGGGTCAAGCGTCATTTAGAAGTGGACAAGGTGGACGTCATCAGAACCAAAGGATCTTCAATAAACGGGAGAGTTTTATTCCAAACTGTTCCTCTCCCAATGACACTAGAGGCCGTGCGACCCTTCACTTACACCCCGTGGTGGCGTCTTCACAGCCGCCGGGTGACCCGGCTCCTCTAGAGATTGGTAAAAACCTTTGGGCAACAACCTATTCCATCAATGCCCCCGCACGTTGCCCACAGGTGGGGATCCTGCAGCTCTCAGCTCCTCTCTGTGCAGGTTTTGGTCGGGAATGAACGGAAGCTTTTATTTTCTTCCTTCATATTTTCCTTTATCTCTGAATCTCCAGAACATTCTTCAAACTTTATCCTCCATTCAGTTCTTAGAAGTTTTTAGTTACATCAATAGGTTCCATAGCAAACGCTGTTCCATACTCGGGACTGTTTGGCCAATTGGCTCATCCGGACTCTCATGTTCAGAATTTCCCTGGCCGTGTTTCTCTTATACATTTGTGTTTCTCTCTCTCTCTTAGAGGTTGTTGATCTTTATAGTCACTGCTGCAGGTTTTCAATGCGGCTGTTTGACCTCTGTACGTTGCTCATCTATTTACGGTGTTTTCACAGAATATCTCTAATAAATGTGATAAAAAAAAAAAATTGTCCAAAGACTTTTCTATGGAAAAATAAACTTTTCTGTTTGGCCCTGGAGGTTGTACTGAAGTCTCCAGCCCCTCCTCAGAATAAGGAGACCACCGAGACCAGTTCAGTTCCTGCACTCACCTTCCTATTGGCCCACAATGTAAGGAGAAGCACAAGGACTAATAGGATCTCATACCCAGATCTGATGTTGTGGAAAAGACTTTTCCTTTCCAGAAAAACTCTTTGAAAGATGAATGCGCGGACCATGTGTGAGTCACGGTGCGGTCCTTCCATGCATCTATATAAGCCAGGGGGAGGAGTTGGAGGAAGAGTATAGAAAGTACATGCAACATGTTATCATTGAGGATCTTCTACACCCGCGTTGTGTATGTGCGCGGCTGGGTGTGCGGCTGTTTGTATGTGTGTGTGCGGCTGGGTGCGTGTGCGGCTGGGTGCGTGTGCGGCTGGGTTTGTGTGTGCGGCTGGTTGTTTGTGGGGGTGTGTGCGGCTGGGTGTGGCAGTGTGCGGCTGGGTGTGGGAGTGTGCGGCTCGGTGTGTGTGTGCGACTGTGTGTGTGTGTGCGACTGTGTGTGTGCTAGGCTGGGTGTGTGTGTGTGTGCGTGTGTGTGTGCTCCAGAGGGTGTAGAAGCGTCGCCTCGACCGTCCTCAACCAGACAACGCAGGTGATACTGACACTGCTGCTCAGTGACTTTGCTGCAGGACATTACGGAGAGTTGTTAGTTCTGTGATGATTGAGCCTCCAGCAAACAGTGCTATGAAATTCTGTGGGTTACAATCACAGCACAGGAAATAATCTCCAGGGGAGAGACTTCTGCTCGCACATTTTTTGGCTGTCGCCCAAAGCTGAGCTGCACACGAGCTAAGCCACAACCTTCTCAGTCTTCTCTGCTGAGGCAGAACCTTCTCAGTCTTCTCTGCTGAGGCAGAACCTTCTCAGTCTTTTTTCTTCTGAGCCAGAACCTTCTCAGTCTTTTTTCTGCTGAGCCAGAACCTTCTCAGTCTTTTTTCTGCTGAGCCAGAACCTTCTCAGTCTTTTCTGCTGAGCCAGAACCTTCTCAGTCTTTTTTCTGCTGAGCCAGAACCTTCTCAGTCTTTTTTTCTGCTGAGCCAGAACCTTCTCAGTCTTTTTCTGCTGAGCCAGAACTTTCTCAGTCTTTTTTTCTGCTGAGCCAAACCTTCTCAGTCTTTTTTCTGCTGAGCCAGAACCTTCTCAGTCTTTTTTCTGCTGAGCCAGAACCTTCTCAGTCTTTTTTCTGCTGAGCCAGAACCTTCTCAGTCTTTTTTTCTGCTGAGCCAGAACCTTCTCAGTCTTTTTTCTGCTGAGCCAGAACCTTCTCAGTCTTTTTTCTGCTGAGCCAGAACCTACTCAGTCTTTTTTCTGCTGAGCCAGAACCTACTCAGTCTTTTTTCTGCTGAGCCAGAACCTTCTCAGTCTTTTTTTCTGCTGAGCCACAACCTTCTCAGTCTTTTTTTCTGCTGAGCCACAACCTTCTCAGAATTCTCTCCTGAGCCACAAACATCACAGTCATATCTGCAGAGCCACAACCTTCTCAGTCGTCTATGCTGAGCCACAACCTGCTGAGTCTTTTCTGCAGAGCCAGAACCTTCTCAGTCTTCTCTGCTGAGCCACAACCTTCTCAGTCTTCTCTGCTGAGCCACAACCTTCTCAGTCTTATCTGCTGAGCCACAACCTTCTCAGTCTTCTCTGCTGAGCCACAACCTTCTCAGTCTTTTCTGCTGAGCCACAACCTTCTCAGTCTTCTCTGCTGAGCCACAACCTTCTCAGTCTTCTCTGCTGAGCCACAACCTTCTCAGTCTTTTCTGCTGAGCCACAACCTTCTCAGTCTTCTCTGCTGTGGCTCAGCAGAACCTTCTCAGTCTTTTCTGCTGAGCCACAACCTTCTCAGTCTTCTCTGCTGTGGCTCAGCAGAACCGTCTCAGTCTTTTCTGCTGCGCCACAACCTTCTTAGTCTTTTCTGCTGAGCCTCAACCTTCTCAGCCTTGTCTTCAGTTGGACCCCCATAATCTCACTGAGGCGGTGTCTGCTGCTGCTGCCTCAGTGACTGGTGCATTGACTCCTTGACGTGCTCCAAGTTCTCACAATCAGGTCATTTGGCAGCGATGTGACCGGGGTCTGACAAAGGTGCCAAGGACAAGCGGACAGTAAGAGTCACAGTTAAACGAAACCTGAGGATCTTAAGAGCGTCTTCCACTTTGGCCGTTCATCAGGCCGATTGCAGGCCTGGAGCGTGGACATCTGGGCTTGCTGGAGAGCCAAGGATCAGGCGTGCCAGTGCAGCAATCCCTTGTCATCATCTCTTGGACGGCATTGTGCATGCTGGACTCTGCTGCAGTGGGCCGAGCTCAGTTGGTACCATGTCCTCCATTCCAGCCGAAATCTTTGGATTTATCCAGCTGATTCCAGGCAGCGGAAGTCTCTGGAACTCCTTTATATTTGGGCCTGTTGTCGTCGGCCACAAATGATCAAACACGCTCGCAGTAATTAGCTGGTGAATGTGGCGCCTGCAGGGCAAACTCCGCAGTTGTTTCTGTTGTTTCTGTTGAGGACCCGCACCAGCTTCTCTACCAGTGTTACTAGTGGTCGTGTGGAATGACATAAACTTCACTTTATCCAAGAGCTGCAGAACCTGGAATACAGCTGTAGCTTGTGCTGCTCCTCTGCTGTCAGGTATACCGACAACAACTTCTCAGTTCCTCCTCCTGACACCAGTACTGCCAGGCGCTCAGCAGTGTCATTGCGGGTCTGGGTTGCAAACCTTCTCCCGTCCCAGTGTACAGTCAGTGGAGCCTGCTATCGAAGGAAGCTTTGATGCATTTGCTGCAATATCTCAATGCTGGTGACGAGCCCGTCTGATAGATTGTCTGTTCAACGTGAGGCTGCCTGGATCATGGTCAAGAGATTGAGAAGCAGCAGCAACAAGCAAGTAGTTGGCTTTTCTATTAGTTGTGTCTAGAGCTGCAGCAACTCCTGGAGTCACAATGCTGACAGCTCTGAGGACGTATGTTTCTTGGGACTAAAATGCCCTTCGCCCTCATCACTATCATTGTCGCTGCAACTGCTACTACAGCTACAGCTACAGCTCAGCAGATGCTGGCGATGCTGGACTCGCTCTGTTTCCCTTCTCTGCCTGTGAGTCTCTCATCAATCTTCATTCCTTGACCTTGACCAGCTTTCTGTCTCATGCTTCCACCACAACCGAGAAGTCACGCTCTTCCTGAAGTTTTAGAAGCTTCTTGGCATCAGCAGGAGCGACAAAGTTTATTAACAAATCCCTCCTCCTAGGATTCTTGGGGTTTGGTCGCCTTGGTTCTTCTTGAGACTCCTCACCTTTGGTCGTCTTGGTTCTTCTTGAGACTCCTCACCTTACTGAGCACGCGATGTTGTTGCCTTGTCGGGATTCTTGCTTCGTTGGCGGTGACGGTGGCGCTGGTGCAGGTCGGTTGCGACTCTGTACAGTGCAGGACATAAATCCTGGCCAACACCTGCCGATTTAATGGCAGCTTACAACGGTGAACACTGCCTGCTGTCCCTCCAATGAAGCACATTCCTCTAAGGGTATGTTCCCACGGCGTATTGAGGCGTGTAGCGTGTGTGCCGCAATATGCCGTGTGGTTTAGTTCACACTTAAACATATATGTGACAAGATTAAATCAAATCAATACAAATAACAAGACGAGCGAATAACAAGACGACTCAGCAGGAGAGCGACATGTGAGATTTTCAGAGAAGCCGCCGAGCTCGCATTTTTGCAGCGTCTGCTTTTTCCAGCTCAATCATTTTGTTGTACGTATTCTAGCCGCGCGGGTGAAATTATTCTGCATGTTCACAGCGTCTCCTCCACGTTTCACGCCCACGACAAACGCACAACACAACTGGTTGAACTGGTCCCATTTTGGGGCACTTGGTTGCTTATCATAGGGGAGGGGGGGAGGCAGCCATTTTTGTTTTCTTAACAATGAGAAATGTCACCAATTTGGGTAGTTTCTTATATGGAATGAGGTCAAACTTGGGGCTGATATCTGGTAACTTACACTGAAAGATGTGTATTTCAGGGAAAAGAATGGCGCCTGAGGCCTCCCTCGACCCCCGGGTTTCCATAGATTTCCACAAGGAGTCCCAGATGCAGTTAGAGCCCCTGATGGGAGAGCAGCAGGGTTTGAGTCTGTTCTTCCTCAAGTCACTATCAATACAAATGTTGCTTAGATAAACTTTCTGTACTGAAATGAACAGAGGTTTTAGGACTACACTAGGGATGTGATTGTTGAGCAACCCACTACACCCAGGACTATCCAAACCAGAACGGCATCGGACAGGCTTTTAGCTGAGAAAAGGGGGATTGCAAACTGATTAATACAATGTGTAGCACATATACAGCCCCAGAGGGAGCATTAATAGAGAGTAACATCTACTAACCACCCAGCTGAGAATGCCGGAGGATGGCCCATGTTCTATCTGGTTGAGAGGGTTGTGTGGAAGGTTGGGTACAGTCATCGCCAGTGTTTTCATAGCCCTTGAAGGTATAATATCAGCTGTAACCATTATGGTTGTGGGATTTTGTCTCTACCGCGCAGTATAATCACCAAAACTGTCAACAACCTAGTAACAGCTCAGAATCTTCTGGATTCTCGAGAAGAAAATTATAACACTTTGAAGATTCAAATAAAAAAAATTCTATGATTTTTGAGAGGTGCACGGGGGGGGGGGCGGAGATGTCGCGAATGCTCCAGGCATGGCTTCTTGAAGAGCAGTCTCCCTTATGGGAGAGGGCAGCGCCCCCTCTCCCCACCCTAGCAGAGCACTCTCAGCAGTCTCTTTAGGAATGTGCTGCTGACCTGGCCTGAAGCTCGGGGCCTGGACACAGTTATAGAGATAATAAACGTTTATTTCTTCCATCTTAAATCAAATTGTTCATAATTTCCAAAAGAGGAATTTCTTAATTATTGATACTTGTCTGAAACATTCATCTCACCTGTTCCCTTACTGGTTTGTCCATCCAGTGTATAATCTCTGACAATACTCATCTGTTTATGTGTATATATATGGCAACTGGGGTGATTGCTGTAACATTTCATTACTTAGTCCTCTAGGACCATCAATAAAGTGCCCCAGATTCTTTAGCCGCCTCCTCCCTCCCGGACAATAATCAACCTGTTCTTTTTCTCACTTTTTTTTTGTTTTGATTAAACACTTTTAATAATGTTTTTCCAGTTGATTTTCTGCAAATTAATTAGTAATGCAAAACAAAGAAAATGTAAAAGTCGCTGTTTACATATTAAAAGTTTGTTTATTAAGAAGTAACCAATTTGTATTCTGAGTAAACTAACAAATGATATTGCAAATAGTAATCAAAATATGAAGTAATGATGCTGTTAATGTTACCGCATCTCTTAACCAACCTGTATAAACACTAGTATGTGTTGATCACAATTGAGGATTTACCTCTGAGATCACCCTGATGTCCGCACCAGCCTTCCCTGACCTCCGTCCATTCCGATATTAATTTGGAGACTGCACAAAGTCCCAGTATCTGTGATCCCGATGTCGCTGCAGTCATGGTCGCTCTGTCTTTTCCAGGCTTCGTTTTTAGCTGCCGGTGTCATCCCAAACTCTGCTCTCCTCCAGCTCCTGTGGCCGATGAAAGCTGTGGAAAACACCCAACCAAGAAGGAGAACACAGCCTGAGGTGAGCTAGTGTCCCAGCGTGAATGTGCGTGGATGATGGGAGTGTTACATGCAGTGTGCATGCGGATGATGGGGGTGTTACATGCAGTGTGCATGCGGATGATGGGGGTGTTACATGCAGTGTGCATGCGGATGAGGGGTGTTACATGCAGTGTGCATGCGGATGATGGGGGTGTTACATGCAGTGTGCATGCGGATGATGGGGTGTTACCTGCAGTGTGCATGCGGATGATGGGGTGTTACATGCAGTGTGCATGCGGATGATGGGGGTTACATGCAGTGTGCATGCGGATGATGGGGGTGTTACATGCAGTGTGCATGCGGATGATGGGGGTGTTACATGCAGTGTGCATGCGGATGATGGGGGTGTTACATTCAGTGTGCATGCGGATGATGGGAGTGTTACATGCAGTGTGCAGTGTGCAGTGTCGGTGGTTATGGGTCAGTTTATTTGAGTTAGAGGTCCAGTGTTAGGAGTTCTGGGTCAGAGGTCATGTGTCAGGGGTGCAGTACTCCTCATTTGCATCTCTTGTGTCCGCAGTGTCTACAACCTGAAGAAATGTCTAAAAAAATTTCTGTGGTGGTAGAAATAGAAAGGAGTGAAGAGACGGTGGAGACGATGGAGGAGGCAGCGGAGGAGACCAATGAGGCTGATGAGATGCCTCCTCTGCTTCAGGACATTCTGGCCACAGTGAATGCAGTAAAATTGTCACCTCCTGCCCCTGAGACAAGTCCTCCTCTGCCATCTCCTGCCCCGAGCCAGCAGCCGGCCAGACCCACCCAACCACAGGTAACCGTAATGGGTGCCTCTACATGAGGAGGTGACTCCAAAGAGAACATCACATCTCTACATATATCCAAGGGGTGGTCCCGTGTGCCTGTGCAGCCCATCAGGACAGAGCCAATGCATAGGACTGCAGGGGGAGGTGGTCCTGTGTATACACCTCCAGCCCATTCTATATACTGTGCCCTGGTGACTGCACAAGCCCCGTCCACGGTGCACCATGATCCGCGACAGAACCTCAGAGTCCATCTCAAGGATGTATCCCAAGCTCCAGAGTCTAAAGCAGTGGTTCTCAGCTCCAGTCCTCAAGACCCACCAACAGGTCATGTTTTCAGGATCTCACACAGAATGCTCTGACAATAATGATATCACCTGTGCAATACTGAGGAAATCCTGAAAACTTGACCTGTTGGTGGGTCTTGAGGATTGGAGTTGAGAAACACTGGTCTAGAGTGTGCCCGGGCCCCAAGTCTCTGCAGTCTGGATTGTGCCCGGGCCCCAAGTCTCTGCAGTCTGGATTGTGCCCGGGCCCCAAGTCTCTGCAGTCTGGATTGTGCCCGGGCCCCAAGGCTCTGCAGTCTGGAATCAGCCCGGGCCCAAGGCTCTGCCCGTCTGGATTGTGCCCGGGCCCCAAGGCACTGCAGTCTGGATTGTGCCCGGGCCCCAAGGCTCTGCAGTCTGGATTGTGCCCGGGCCCCAAGTCTCTGCAGTCTGGATTGTGCCCGGGCCCCAAGTCTCTGCAGTCTGGATTGTGCCCGGGCCCCAAGTCTCTGCAGTCTGGATTGAGCCCAGGCCCCAAGGCTCTGCAGTCTGGAATGTGCCCGGGCCCCAAGGCTCTGCAGTCTGGATTGTGCCCGGGCCCCAAGGCACTGCAGTCTGGATTGTGCCCGGGCCCCAAGGCACTGCAGTCTGGATTGTGCCCGGGCCCCAAGGCTCTGCAGTCTGGATTGTGCCCGGGCCCCAAGGCACTGCAGTCTGGATTGTGCCCGTGTCCTCTGAGGCACTGCAGTCTGGATTGTGCCCGTGTCCTCTGAGGCTCTACAGTCTGGATTGTGTCCGGGCCCGAGGCTCTGCATTATGGATTGTGCCCGTGGCCTCTGAGGCTCTGCAGTCTGGATTGTGCCCGGGCTCCAAGGCTCTGCAGTCTGTATTGTGCCGGTGGCCTCTGAGGCTCTGCAGTCTGGATTGTGTCTGTGGCTCTGCAGTCTGGATTGTGCCCGTGGCCTCTGTGGCTCTGCAGTCTGGATTGTGCCCGTGGCCTCTGTGGCTCTGCAGTCTGAATTGTGCCCGTGGCCTCTGAGGCTCTGCAGTCTGGATTGTGCCCGTAGCCTCAGAGGCTCTGCAGTCTGGATTGTGCCCGTGGCCTCTAAGGCTCTGCAGTCTGGATTGTGCCCGTGGCCTCTGAGGCTCTGCAGTCTGGATTGTGCCCGTGGCCTCTGAGGCTCTGCAGTCTGGATTGTGCCCGTGGCCTCTGAGGCTCTGCAGTCTGGATTGTGCCTGTGTCCCCTGAGGCTCTGCAGTCTGGATTGTGTCTGGGACCCGAGGCTCTGGAGACTGGATTGTGCCTATGGCTCCCGAGGTTCTGGAGTGTAGTTTGTTCCCATGGCCCAGAGGCTTTGGAGTGTGGTTTGTTTCCATGGCCATGAGGCTCTGGAGTCTGGATTGTGCCCAAGCCCCAAGGCTCTGGAATCTGGTTTGTGTCCATGGCCATGAGGCTCTGGAGTCTGGATTGTGCCCATGCCCCCAAGGCTCTGGAATTTGGTGTGTGTCCATGGCCCTGAGGGTCTGGAATTTGGTGTGTGCCCATGGCCATGAGGCTTTGGAGTCTGGTTTGTGCCCATGGCCCCAAGGCTTTGGAATTTGGTGTGTGCCCATGGCCATGAGGCTCTGGAGTCTGGATTGTGCCCAAGCCCCAAGGCTCTGGAATTTGGTGTGTGCCCATGGCCATGAGGCTCTGGAGTCTGGATTGTGCCCAGGCCCCAATGCTCTGGAATCTGGTGTGTGTGTCCATGGCCATGAGGCTCTGGAGTCTGGATTCTGCCCATGGCTGCTCCACACTGGACTCTCACGACAATATTTCTTCTCTTGTAGAAAACCAGGCTGTCTCGGATTCCAAGGCCGAACCCAGTTCAGACAAAGGTAACCAGAGGAAGACGTCAGCAGGACGGTGAAATTAAGTTCTTATCCTGTGTTTCACCATAAAGTATGGGCTAGGGGTGCGGATGGTGGCACAAGCCTCCAACAGTCACAAGGGGAGTCAACTAATGGTGGCTTGTATCCAGGAGCGTAACTAGAGAAGCCTGGGCCCCAAAGCAAACTTTTGGATGGGGCCCCCCCTCCCCGACCACGAACATTTACCAGGACATGCAGTTAGATAATGTAGATAATACAAGGGGCAAATACCTCACCATACATCTCACTATCATACTGCTACCAAACAAATCCACTATACCAAAACCAACATTACCAATAACGCCATACCTCCCAACATTTAGAGATTGCAAATAGGGACACATTAGCCACGCCTCTGGCCATGCCCAAACAAATTACATCACATCAGGCCCCACCTCTGACCACGCCCAAACAAATGACATCATACCAGGACACGCCCCACCAAACACAATCATGCCCCGCCCCTCCAGAGGACCAGCGGCAACACAACAGCGGCACCACTAGGGTCTGTAAATATGTATTTATATAAAGTAATGTATTGTATATACAGAGATCCATACAAATAGCTGTAAGACAATGTTCTATGGATGATACCGCTATATAATGGTCATTCAGTGACCACATAATACCGCTGTACAAGGAGCAAATATCCCCGTACTGTTACTAACCACACCAAGACTAATATTATCAATAATACCGCTATACAGAGATCAAATAATTCCAGCACACCATGACAACATCACCAGCACATAGTGACTGATTAATACCACAACACCATGACCACATATCACCACCACATAGTGAGTGAATAATACCATCACACCATGACTACATATCACCACCACATAGTGACTGAATAATACCACCACACCATAACTACATGTCACCACCACATAGTGACTGAATAATACAGCCATACTGATCCTGAATATGAAAACCTTTAAAATACTACCAACCCTTCCTGCCATACATTGACCCAAATGGGGGGGGATAGCAGGTTTTACACGGCTTGCAGAAAATAAAGTGAAGGGGCCCTCAAAAAAGTTTAGTGGGCTCACAAAGGGGAAGTCTTTTCTGTTTGGGGGGGTTTTTCCCCTTTTTCCCTTCCCTTTCCCGATCACCATGATTACTTCTCCCGGCCTCGTCCCCCGCAGAATTAACCCCCAAACATTTTGGGCTTTTTTCATTTTCCAGCACCTTTTCCCACCCCAATTTTCCCCCCTCTGTAAAACTCCCCTGGGGGGTTAGGGGTAGTGGGGGGGTATGGGGCAACAAGGGGAAATGGTCCCGGGGTTATAGAGTGTTAGGGGAGGTTGTTAATTTATGTTGGGACTAGGGCCCCCAGGGGGGAAAAAGGAGGTAAAGGCCACAGCTTAAAACCAATCTCCGGGGGGAGACGGGAAAAAACCCTCCCCCCGGGGGGTGGTGGTGCGGCCTTTGGTTGTTCTCCCTTCCCCGCAAACCCCCCAAGATAAGCCAAGCTGTGACCTTTAGGGGGGCAGGGGGTTGGGGTATAATATTTTTGGAAATTTATTAGACTACGTGGAAAAGTGTACATCTATTTCTTTAAAATAACCTGGTCAGCGGGGAGCCCGGGGCAGGGGGTTATTTAAAAAATGTGTTTTTTTATTTTGTTTCTGTTATTTTTTTTTTCCTTTTTTTTTCAGGATATTTGGAAAAGGTGTCTGCAATGCCTCCATTACTTTTTGTTTGGGGGCTTGGTGTCAGCCTGGGCAGTTTTGTCCCCCCAAGGGCCGACACAATCCCTTGTCACGTTTACCGCAATACCCAACACCCCGGGGGGTACCGGGAAGAGCCGAACCACCAAAGCGGCCGCAATGTGGGGTCGCTTCTGGGGGGCTGTGGGGGGGTACCCCTAAAATGGGAAGGGGACCAGTAATATGGACCTCCCATTCTGATTATTTAGGGCAGCTGTTGTTTCCCGCGGGTTTTGGTAATTGGAGGACCCCCTTTTGTTTATTTTTTTTTAAATCATTTATTTATGAGAATCCTACAGTGGGGCACCTCCTGAAACATTACAGTGGATCCCTTGCAAGATTTTTATTAAATACTATTCAAAAAAAAAACGAGTGGGTCCCCCCCCAATTTCCCTAACCACCAAGTAAAACCCACAGCGGCACTATACTATCAAATGGAAAAAACATCATATGGTCTTCCCCTTTTAAAAATCCAGCCTCAGCTGTCCAAAGCGGGCCCTACATTTGAGGTCCACCTCTGACGGTTACCGGGCCTTTCCCCTACCCCTGGTGGTTTTGGGTAAGGGGTAATAGGACAAGGAGTTATTTCCCCCTTTGGGGGGTACAAAAAACACCACTGGCTAAACCCCAACCCCAGGATATAATGGAAGGCTTCTTTTAGATACCGCCACTACTACACTGGAAGAAAATAAAAAAACAAAACGGAAACAGAAAAAAAAACTTATTTAAATAAACACTCCCCGACACCGGCCCTGTTATCCTTTTTTTAAAAAAATAGATAAAAAACGCTGTCCGAGTTTTCCCACCGAATCCATTTAGTCCAAATGGAACCAGTTAAAAAAAAAAAAAAAAAAACAAACCCTACAAAGGGGGACATCAATCCAGCTTTCCTGGACGCCTGCTTGAACCATGCCCACAGCATGGGGTCCAGCGTCCAGGAAAGTGAGTGCACCCATCCCCCACAGCGGGCATTGGCTTCCGGGGATTCCCTGTTGGGGGGATGTCCCCCAGTTTTAAATTTAGGTAATTATTCAGACGGGAAAAGGGGGGTGACAGGGTTCCAGCGGGCATCCAAAAAAAGTGGGTCCCTCTGTGGGGTGGGGTCCCATCAGCTTTTCCTGATCTGGATGCCCAAGGCGGGGTAAAAGGGTGGGGGGCCTTGGGAAGGGAGGGAAACAGTTGTATGGGGGGGGGGGGGGGTTTCGAAGAGGGGGGGTTGTTAGAAAAGGGGGTCGGAAGGGGAGAGATCCAGGGGGGGGGGCGAGGGGGGGGACAGGGAGGGAGGGGGGGAGGCTTTTTGGGGGGGGGCCCAGGGGGGCTCATTGGAGGACAGGTGGGAGGGGGGGAATTTTTTGGGGCACGGGGGGGGGGGGGGGGGGCGGGAGTGTTTCTTACCCCCCTTCTGTGTCCTTTTTTTGCTGCAGTGCTGTGGCCCCGGCCCCCCAGTAAAAAGATCAGTGTAGCTGGGGTGGGGGGCCAGCCCCTGCAGCCAGGACTCAGGGGAGAGTTTCTCTATCCCTTTTCCCCTGCGTCCCTGCTCCTGCCCCGGGGCCAGGGAGGGGAGATTTTCCCTACAGCGGCCGGTTTTGTAGACAGAGGTAGGAAGCGTGGGCCCCCAGCTCGCGTCCCCCCGGCAGTGAATTGTATTTCATGTCAGGCGCAGGACCGAACCCGGGGTAGCAGACGCGGGGGGCCCCCCTAAAAGCAGGGGCCCCGGGCAGTGCTTTTCTTACCCGGATTACGCCCCTGCTTGTATCACATCCCTGGGGGGTGTATGGGGGCAAATGATGGACACCTCCTCACTGTTCATGTACCTGCCTGGGACGGTCACCTGTCTTGTACGGTCACCTATATTGTAGGATCGCCAGAGAGTCTAGGGTCACCAGTACTGTAGGGTCACATAATGGCAGCTTGTATCACATCCATGGTGAAGTGAAATGATAGAGACCTCATCGCTGTCCTGGAGGGTCAACAGTATTGTAGGATCACCAGGACTTTTAGGGTCACCTATATTGTAGGATCAACAGAATTGTAGGGTGACTATTGTTGTAGGGTCATATAATAATGGCTTTTATCACATCCATGGTGGGATGTATGGGGGAAGTGATAAAGACCTCATTACTGTCCATACACTCTTGGACCTGAATGACTTTGATGTAAAAGTGTAGATACGTTTCCCATAAGGTCTCCTGCACAAAAGGACTGTTTGGACTGTGTAATGTCTATAGAGATCTCCTGACCTCCCTAGGGATTTTTGGGGGACAAAACAGATCAGAATGTTAACCTTTTAAAGCTTTTTTCCAAAGAAGAAAAATGGTGCAGGGGGGGGTTTTTGTGAACATAGGGCTTGTGTCCTTGATCCACCAATGGACAGAATCTAGTATCCTCTGTTGGTTCATGAGCTCTGAGCCTGGGTCTACTCATCCCCCGTCCCCCCTGTTTTATCTCTGTTTTGGGGGTGAGCCAGCCCGGGGCTAGTCATCCTGTGCCCCGTGTTGTATTTCTGTTGGGGGGTGACTTGAGTCGGGTCATCACCCTGTTCTCCAGGTTTTGTATCCTCTTTGGGGGAGACCTGAGCCCGGTCTAGCATCCCTTGCCCATGTTGTATCTTCGTTGGGGGAGGGGCTCTGAGCTGGGGGGCAGTCATCCCTGTCCCATGTTTATCTTTTGTTTTGGGGATGACTCTGAGCCCGGTCTAGCATTTCCCCGGCCCAGTGTTGTATCCTTGTTGGGTATGAGCCCCGAGCCTGGGCTAGTCACCCCGTGCCCCTTTGTATTCTTGTTTGGGGGATGAGTCTGAGCCTGGTCTATCATCCCTGTGCCCCAGGTTGTATTCTCTGTTGGGGTGTGAGCTCTGCTGGTCTAGTTTATCCCTGTCCTGTTGTATCTTCTGTTTGGTGATGGTCTGAGCCTGGTCTAGTCTCCCTGTGCCCAGTGTTTGTATCTTCTGTTGGGTGATGAGTCTTAGCCGGGTCTAGTCCCCAGCCCCATGTTGTATCTCTGTTGGGTGTGAGCTCTGGCCTGGGTTCATTCCTGGCTCCGTGTTTATCTTGTTGGTGAGACTTTTGACCTGGTTAGCATCCTGCCCAGTGTTGTACTTCTGTGGGTGATGGTCCAGCCCGGGCTAGTCATCCCTTCCCAGTGTTTATCCTCTGTTGGGTGATGAGCCGAGCTGGGTCTAGCATCCTGCCCAGTGTTGACTTCTGTGGTGATGAGTCTGAGCCTGGGTCTAGTCATCCTGTTCCCGTGTGTACCTCTGTTGGTGAGCCTGAGCCTGGTCTAGTCACCCGTGCCCAGTGTTTAACCTCTTGGGGATGAGCCTGAGCTGGTCTAGTCATTCTGTGCCCTTTGTATCTCTGTTGGGTGTGAGTCGAGCCTGTTAGTCATCCTGTGCTCCATGTTGATCTCTGTTGGTGATGTTTGAGCGGGTCTAGCATCCTGTCCCAGTGTTTACCGTTGGTGATGACTCTGAGCTGGTTAGTCATCAGTCCAGTGTGTATCTTCTTTGGGTATGAGCTCTGAGCCTGGGCTAGTCATCCCTGTGTTTTTTTTGTATCTTCTGTTGGGTGATGAGTCTGAGCCTGGGTCAGTCATCCCGTGCCCCATGTTGTATCTCGTTGGTGATGAGTCTGACCTGGTAAATCATCCTGTCCCCAGTGTGATCTTCTGTTGGGGAAGTCTAGGCCTGGGTCTAGTACCGTGCCAGTGTTTATTTCTGTTGTATGATTCTAGCCTGGTCTTCATCCCGTGCCCTGTTGTACCCTGTGGGTGAGAGTCTGACCTGGTTGTCATCCTGTGCCATTGTATCTCTTGGTGTAGCTCTGACGGGTTTTTCATCCATTGCCCAGTTTTCTTTGTGTGATATCTGACTGGGTTAGTCATCCCTTCCCGTTTGTATCCTTTTGGGATGAGCCTGAGCCTGTCCTTTATCCTGCCCAGTGTTTATCTTTTGGGTGATGAGCTTGACCGGTCTAGTCTTCTGTGCCCTGTTATCTCTGTTTGATGATCTGAGCCGGGCAGTATCCCTGTGCTCCATGGTATCTCGTTGGGTGAGACTCGAGCCCGGGTCTAGTCATCCTGTGCCCATTTGTTTTCTGTTGGTGATGGCCTGACCGGTCTATATCCTGTGCCCAGTGTTACTCTTTGGGATGACTCTGAGCCTGGTCTAGCATCCTGTCCCCCGTGTTGATCTCGTTGGTATAGCTGAGCTGGGTCGTCTCCTTGCTCCATGTTGTATCTCTGTTGGTGATGAGCCGACCTGGGTTAGTCATCATTCCCAGGTTGTATCTTTTGGGTATGAGCTCTGAGCCGGTCTGTCTATTGCCCCAGTTTATCCTGTTGATAGCTTTGAGCCTGGTCGTCATCCTGTGCCCATGTTTATCTTCTTTGGTGTGAGCTCTGAGCTGGTCTATATCCCTGTCCCAGTGTTTTATCTCTTGGGATGAGCTCTGACTGGTCTAGTCATCCTGTGTCAGTGTGTATCTCTGTTGGTGATGAGCTCTAGCCTGGTTAATATCCTGTCCCGTGTTGCTTCTGTTGGGTGATAGCTCTAGCCTGGGCTTCCTCCGCCAGTGTTGATCTCTGTTGGTGATGAGTCTAGCTGGTCAGTCCTCCTTCCCAGTGTTGTACCTTGTTGGGGGATAGCTCTGAGCCTGGGCAGTCATCCCGTCTCAGGTGTATTTCGTTGGTGATGACCCTTGACTGGTCTAGTCATCCTGGCCAGTGTTTACTCTGTTGGTGATGTTTTGACTTCTAGTCACCAGTCCCAGTGTTTTTCTCTTTGGGTTATGAGCTCTAGCTGGTCTAGTCATCCCGTGCCCGTGTTGTACTTCTTTGGATAGATCACCTGGTTAGTCTCCCTTGCCAGTTTGTTCTTCTGTTGGTGATGACCTGACCTGGGTCTAGTCACCATTGCCCAGGTTTATCCTGTTGGGGATGAGCTCTGACGGGTCTAGTCATCCGTCTCCAGTGTTGTCTTCTGGGGATGAGCTCGGATGGTCTAGTCATCATGTGCTCCAGTTTGTACCTTGTGGTTTATGACTCTGCCTGGTTTGTCCTCCTTCCTGTTGTATCCTCGTGGTGAGACTCTAGCCGGGTAGTCATCCTGGCCCAGTTTGTATCTTCTGTTGGGGATGAGCTCTAGCGGTCATATCCTGTCTCCAGTTGATCCTGTGGGATGAGTCTGACCTGGTCAGTCATCCCTGTGCTCCATGTTGTATCTTCTGTGGTGATGGCCGACCTGGTCTACATTTCCCTTTCCGTTTGTTCTTTGTTGTTAAAGCTTGACCTGGTCTAGTCACCCCCGGTCCGGTTTACTCTGTTGGTGATGAGCTCTGACCTGGTCTAGTACCTGTGCCCATTTGTACCTCTTTGGGATGAATCTAGCCGGTTAGTCATTCCCGTCCCAGTGTTGTATCTCTGTTGGGGAGAGTTGAGTGGTAGTCATCCTGTGCCCATGTGTTCTTCTGTGGTGATGACTCTGAGCCTGGGTTAGTATCCTTCCAGTGTTGTATTTTGTTGGTGATACTCTGAGCCTGGGTGTCATCCCTGGCTCCAGTTGTATCCCTTGGTATGACCTGACCTGGTCTAGTCATCCGTTCCTTTTTGTATCTTGTTGGGTGATGACCTGACCTGGTCCCCCCCCTCATCCCTGTGCTCAGTGTTGTATCTCTTTGGGTGAGCTCTGACTGGCTAGTCATCCCTGGCCCAGGTTGTATCTTTTTTGGTGTGACTCGACTGGTCTAGTCATCCTGTCCTGTTTACTCTGTTGGGATGAGCTCGCCTGGTTTTCATCCCTGTGCCCATGTTTCTCTGTTGGGTGATACTCTGAGCCTGGGTCTATCACCTGTCCGGTGTTTATCTTGTGGTGATGAGCTTAGCTGGGTCTAGTCTCCGTGCTCAGTTGTATCTCGTTGGGTGAGCTTGAGCCTGGCGTCATCCTGCCCATGTTGTATCCTCTGTGTGTGAGCTCTGAGCTGGGTCAGCATCCTGTGCCCGTGTTGTATCTCGTTGGTTTGAGCTCGAGCCTGGTCTAGTACCTGTGCCCAGTTTGTATCTTGTTGTTGACTTGACTGGGATATCCATGTGCCCGTGTTATTTGTGGTATAGCTCGGCCTGGTATCCCTGTCCCGTGTGTACTCTGTTGGGTGATAGCTCTGAGCCGGTCTATCATCCTGGCCCGTGTTTATCTCTTTGGTGATCTCTGACTGGTCGTCATCCGTGCCCATTTGTACTTTGTTGGGTGATGAGCTCTGAGCCTGGGTCTAGTCACCCGTGCTCCGTGTTTTATCTTCTGTTGGGTGATGAGCTCTGAGCCTGGGTCTAGTCATCCCTGTGCCCCAGTGTTGTACCTTCTGTTGGGTGATGAGATCTGAGCCTGGGTCTAGTCATCCCTGTGCCCCAGTGTTGTATCTTCTGTTGGGTGATGAGCTCTGAGCCTGGGTCTAGTCATCCATGTGCCCCAGTGTTGTATCTTCTGTTGGGTGATGAGCTCTGAGCCTGGGTCTAGTCATCCATGTGCCCAGTGTTGTATCTTCTGTTGGGTGATGAGCTCTGAGCCTGGGTCTAGTCATCCATGTGCTCCAGGGTTGTATCTTCTGTTGGGTGATGAGCTCTGAGTCTGGGTCTAGTCATCCCTGTACTCCAGTGTTGTATCTTCTGTCGGGGGATGAGCTCTGAGCTTGGGTCTAGTCATCCATGTGCTCCAGTGTTGTATCCTCTGTTGGGTGATGAGCTCTGAGCCTGGGTCTAGTCATCCCTGTGCTCCAGTGTTGTATCCTCTGTTGGGTGATGAGCTCTGAGCCTGGGTCTAGTCATCCCTGTGCTCCAGTGTTGTATCTTCTGTTGGGTGATGAGCTCTGAGCCTGGGTCTAGTCATCCCTGTGCCCCAGTGTTGTATCCTCTGTTGGGTGATGAGCTCTGAGCCTGGGTCTAGTCATCCCTGTGCTCCAGTGTTGTATCTTCTGTTGGGTGATGAGCTCTGAGCCTGGGTCTAGTCATCCCTGTGCTCCAGTGTTGTATCTTGTGTTGGGTGATGAGCTCTGAGCAGGGGACTAGTCATCCCTGTGCTCCAGTGTTGTATCTTCTGTTGGTGATGAGCTCTGAGCCTGGGTCTAGTCACCAATGTGCCCCAGAGTTGTATCATCAGTAGCGAGAAGAGCTCTGAGCCTGGGTCTAGTCATCCCTGTGCTCCAGTGTTGTATCTTCTGTTGGGTGATGAGCTCTGAGCCTGGGTCTAGTCATCCCTGTGCTCCAGTGTTGTATCCTCTGTTGGGTGATGAGCTCTGAGCCTGGGTCTAGTCATCCCTGTGCTCCAGTGTTGTATCTTCTGTTGGGTGATGAGCTCTGAGCCTGGGTCTAGTCATCCCTGTGCTCCAGTGTTGTATCTTCTGTTGGGTGATGAGCTCTGAGCCTGGGTCTAGTCATCCCCTTTCTCCTTGGTGTTGTATCCCTCTGTTGGGTGATGAGCTCTGAGCCTGGGTCTAGTCATCCCTGTGCTCCAGTGTTGTATCCTCTGTTGGGTGATGAGCTCTGAGCCTGGGTCTAGTCATTCCTGTGCCCCTTTGTTGTATCCTCTGTTGGGTGATGAGCTCTGAGCCTGGGTCTAGTCATCCCTGTGCTCCGGTGTTGTATCCTCTGTTGGGTGATGAGCTCTGAGCCTGGGTCTAGTCATCCCTGTTCCCCAGTGTTGTATCTTCTGTTGGGTGATGAGCTCTGAGCCTGGGTCTAGTCATCCCTGTGCTCCGGTGTTTTATCCTCTGTTGGGTGATGAGCTCTGAGCCTGGGTCTAGTCATCCCTGTGCTCCAGTGTTGTATCTTCTGTTGGGTGATGAGCTCTGAGCCTGGGTCTAGTCATCCCTGTGCTCCAGTGTTGTATCCTCTGTTGGGTGATGAGCTCTGAGCCTGGGTCTAGTCATCCCTGTTCCCCGGTGTTGTATCCTCTGTTGGGTGATGAGCTCTGAGCCTGGGTCTAGTCATCCCTGTGCCCCAGTGTTGTATTCTCTGTTGGGTGATGAGCTCTGAGCCTGGGTCTAGTCATCCATGTGCTCCAGTGTTGTATCTTCTGTTGGGTGATGAGCTCTGAGCCTGGGTCTAGTCATCCCTGTGCCCCAGTGTTGTACCTTCTGTTGGGTGATGAGCTCTGAGCCTGGGTCTAGTCATTCCTGTGCCCTGGTGTTGTATCTTCTGTTGGGTGATGAGCTCTGAGCTTGGGTCTAGTCATCCCTGTGCTCCAGTGTTGTATCTTCTGTTGGGTGATGAGCTCTGAGCCTGGGTCTAGTCATCCCTGTGCCCCAGTGTTGTATCCTCTGTTGGGTGATGAGCTCTGAGCCTGGGTCTAGTCATCCCTGTGCTCCAGTGTTGTATCTTCTGTTGGGTGATGAGCTCTGAGCCTGGGTCTAGTCATCCCTGTGCCCCAGTGTTGTATTCTGTGTTGGGTGATGAGCTCTGAGCCTGGGTCTAGTCATCCCTGTGCCCCAGTGTTGTATTCTGTGTTGGGTGATGAGCTCTGAGCCTGGGTCTAGTCATCCCTGTGCTCCAGGGTTGTATCTTCTGTTGGGTGATGAGCTCTGAGCCTGGGTCTACTCATCCCTGTGCCCCAGTGTTGTAGCTTCTGTTGGGTGATGAGCTCTGAGCCTGGGTCTAGTCATCCCTGTGCCCCAGTGTTGTAGCCTCTGTTGGGTGATGAGCTCTGAGCCTGGGCCTAGTCATCCCTGTGCCCCAGTGTTGTATCCTCTTTTGGGTGATCCTTGTTCTCCTTGTCCTTCTGCTGCTCTTCGTCTTTGAGTTGATGGTTCTAGGTTTGGTACCTCTCTTGCAGTTGCATTGACCTTGACGCTCCGATGTGTTTGAGACCTCTCCCACTGCAGATCCTGCATTTCTCTCACTAGTAACTGAATTCTTTGCGTACTTTTACTCTTAATGGTTCATGATATTATCATACTTTTGTCCGCCTTCGGCTCTAATGCTTCGTGATTGTGTTATGTTGTCACATTTTCTGTCAGGTTTTCCAGGAGCGGGTCATCTCTGTGCAGCCTTCCCCGCTGCCGCCTCCAGTGTCTCCACCCGAGGACCTTCTGGACAAGCCGCGTGCCTCTTCCTTATCAACCTTCCATGAGGATGATCTATCTGTGAAGATCCCGGAGACGGTCCCAGATGTCCCTCCTTTTATTCTGCAGTTCCAGGATCAGAGCTAGTTCTCCCTGGTTCTCCCTGAAGCTGAGCTCAGCCCGGTGTGTAATAGCGCTATTATTATATGGCTCCATCTGTGACTGCTGATGCTGGATGGGTGGAGTGCGGTGCTTCACTGCTTTGCATCTGGTGGATTCCTTCACTTATCTAAAGAAGTAGCTCTGATTTGGCCGTGTGAGTGTGACATGAGCGGGGTGGAGGGTGCACTTACATAGACACCCGGGACAGACCCCGGACCGGTCACAGTGATGCCGAGAAGCATGAAGAGCAATGTGGTGTCAGGAATGACCTGGTTCCCATAGACACTGAGCTTTATGTGGGAAGACCCCGCTGTATCCAGGAGGAGCCGCATGAGAGGCGGAGTGGGGTCGGCCCTACCTCAGGATTCTGTGCCTGGTTCTGAGTTGTCTTATACAACACTGTTATGTGCAGAAGTTCTTGGACCTCCGTAATATGCTGGGCGGCTGCTGTGGGGAGGTCTATACCTATAACCCTATACTCTCTGTAATATGCTGGGCGGCTGCTGTGGGGAGGTCTATACCTATAACCCTATACTCTCTGTAATATGCTGGGCGGCTGCTGTGGGGAGGTCTATACCTATAACCCTATACCCTCTGTAATATGCTGGGCGGCTGCTGGGGGAGGTCTATACCTATAACCCTATACTCTCTGTAATGTGCTGGGCGGCTGCTGTGGGGAGGTCTATATCTATAACCCTATACCCTCTGTAATATGCTGGCCGGCTGCTGTGGGGAGGTCTATAGCTATAACCCTATACCCTCTGTAATATGCTGGGCGGCTGCTGTGGGGAGGTCTATAGCTATAACCCTATACTCTCTGTAATATGCTGGGCAGCTGCTGTGGGGAGTTCTATACCTATAACCCTATACCCTCTGTAATGTGCTGGACGGCTGCTGTGGGGAGGTCTATACCTATAACCCTATACTCTGTGTAATATGCTGGGCGGCTGCTGTGGGGAGTTCTATACCTATAACCCTATACCCTCTGTAATATGCTGGGCAGCTGCTGTGGGGAGGTCTATACCTATAACCCTATACTCTCTGTAATATGCTGGGCAGCTGCTGTGGGGAGGTCTATAGCTATAACCCTATACCCTCTGTAATGTGCTGGGGCTCTGTGGGAGAGGTCTATAGCTGTAACCCTAGACTCCCCGTAATAAGCTGGGCGGCTGATGTTGGTAGGTCTAGATCTATAACCCTATACCCTCTGTAATATGCTGGACGGCTGCTGTGGGGAGGTCTATAGCTATAACCCTATACCCTCTGTAATATGCTGGGCGGCTGCTGTGGGGAGGTCTATAGCTATAACCCTATACTCTCTGTAATATGCTGGGCGGCTGCTGTGGGGAGGTCTATACCTATAACCCTATACCCTCTGTAATGTGCTGGGCGGCTGCTGTGGGGAGGTCTATACCTATAACCCTATACTCTCTGTAATATGCTGGGCGGCTGCTGTGGGGAGGTCTATACCTATAACCCTATACCCTCTGTAATATGCTGGGCGGCTGCTGTGGGGAGGTCTATACCTATAACCCTATACCCTCTGTAATATGCTGGGCGGCTGCTGTGGGGAGTTCTATACCTATAACCCTATACCCTCTGTAATATGCTGGGCGGCTGCTGGGAGAGGTCTATAGCTGTAACCCTATACTCTCTGTAATAAGCTGGGCGGCTGCTGTGGGGAGGTCTAGATCTATAACCCTATACCCTCTGTAAAATGCTGGACGGCTGCTGTGGGGAGGTCTATAGCTATAACCCTATACCCTCTGTAATATGCTGGGCGGCTGCTGTGGTGAGGTCTATAGCTATAACCCTATATCTCTCGTATATATGCTTGGTGGCAGCTGCTGCGGGGAGGTCTATACCTATAACCCTATACCCTCTGTAATGTGCTGGGCGGCTGCTGGGGGAGGTCTATACCTATAACCCTATACTCTGTGTAATATGCTGGGCGGCTGCTGTGGGGAGGTCTATACCTATAACCCTATACCCTCTGTAATGTGCTGGGCGGCTGCTGGGGGAGGTCTATAGCTATAACCCTATACCCTCTGTAATGTGCTGGGCGGCTGCTGCGGGGAGGTCTATACCTATAACCCTATACCCTCTGTAATATGCTGGGCGGCTGCTGTGGGGAGTTCTATACCTATAACCCTATACTCTCTGTAAATGCTGGGCGGGCTTTCTGCCGGGGAGTTCTATACCTATTTAAACCCCAAAATACTCTGTGTTAATTTCTGGGGCTGCTGCGGGGAGGTCTATACCTATAGCCCTATACCCTCTGTAATGTGCTGGGCGGCTGCTGGGGAGGTCTATAGCTTTAACCCTATACTCTCTGTAATATGCGGGCGGCTTTCTGTGGGGAGGTCCCATACCTATAACCCTATAACCCTCTGTAATGTGCGGGCGGGCTGCTGGGGAGGTCTAATAGCTATAACCCATACCCTCTTGAATATGCTGGGGGGCTGTGGGAGAAAGGGCTATAGCTATAACCCTATACCCTCTGTAATATGCTGGGCGGCTGCTGTGGGGAGGTCTATACCTATAACCCTATACCCTCTGTAATATGCTGGTGGCTCTGGGAAGCTATAGCGTAAACCCTATACCCCCGAAGTGCTGACGGGCTGTGTGGGGAGGGCTATACCTATAACCCTATACCCTCTGAATATCTGGGGCTGCTGCGGGGAGGTCTATAGCTATAACCCTCTACCCCTTTGATGTCGGGCGGGTGCTGCGGGGGGGTCATAAAAATAACCCAAACCCTCGTAATTGCGGGCCTTCTGTGGGAGTTCTATACCTATAACCCTAACCCCCCTCTTTATAAACTGGGGGGGGCCCGCTTTTGGAGGCTATACCTATAACCCTATACCCTCTGTAATTTGCTGGGCGGCTGCTGTGGGGAGGTCAAAACCTATAACCCATAAAACCCCCTGTAAAATGCGGGCGGGGGTGCTGGGGGAGGGCATAGCTTTTACCCATACTCTTTGTAAATGTGGGCGGCGCGCGGGGAGGCTAAACCTATAACCCAACTCTTTAATGTGCTGGCGGCGCTGTGGGGGAGGGCTAAATTTTATAACCCATACCCTCTGTAATATGCGGGCGGGTGCTGGGGGGGGGTCTATACCTATAACCCCATACTCTCAATTGCGGGCGGCTGCTGGGGGGTGGTCTATATCATAACCCTATACCCTCTGTAATGGCTGGGGGGCTGCTGTGGGAGGGCTATATCTATAACCCCATACCCTCTGTAATTCTGGCGGCTCGGGGGGTCTATACCAAAAACCCTTACCCCTGTAATAGCTGGGGGGTTTCTCCGGGAGTTTTTATACCTAAACCCTATACCCCCTGTAATTCTGGGCGGGGGCTGTGGGGAGGTCTATACTATACCCTATACCTCTGAATAGCTGGGGGCTGTGTGGGAGGGGCTATAGCATAACCCTATACCTCTGTAATGTCGGGCGGGTGCTGTGGGGAGTTTTTATACCCAAACCCTATACCCCCTGAATAAAGCTGGGGGGGGTGCTTGGAGGTCTATACCCATAACCCTAACCCCTGTAAAATGGCCTGGCGCGCTGTGGGGAGGTTTTTACCTTAACCCCTATAACCCTCTGTAATGTGCCTTGGCTGCTGTGGGGAGGTCTATCCTAAACCCATACCTGTGAATATGCTGGGGGCTGCTTGTGGGGGAGGGCAAACCTATAACCCCATCCCTCTGTAATTTCGGGCGGCTGCCCGGGAGGCTATACCATAACCCATAAATCTTGTAATGTGCGGGGCGGCTGGTGTGGGGAGGTCTATAGCAAACCCATACTCTCGAAATGGCTGGGGGGTTTTCTGCGGGGTCTTTAAAAAAACCCATACCCCTTAAAGTGCGGGGTCTGCTGGGGGGGTTATACCTATAACCCATCCGTGTAAAAAGCTGGGCGGGTTTTTTTTTTCTGTGGGGATCTATACCTATAAACCCTATACCTCTGTAAATTGCTGGGCGGCTGCGGGGGAGTCTTACCTAAACCCATACCCTCCGAATATGCTGGGCTGCGCGGGAGAGGTCTATACCATAACCCATACCCCTGTAAATGCTGGGCCCGGGGTGGGGAGGTCTATACCTATAACCCATATCTCTGTAATAAGCTGGGCGTGGGGGTGTGGGGGGTTTATACCTAAACCCTAACTCTCTGAAAAAAATGTGGGCGGCTTTTCTGTGGGGAGGGGCTATACCAAACCCATTCCCCGTAAAATGCTGGGTTTCGCTGGGGAGGTCTATCCAAACCCCATACCCCCGTAAATGCGGGCGGCGCTGGGGGGGGTTCTATACCTATAACCCTATACTCTGTGTAATATGCTGGGCGGCCTGTGGGGAGGTCTATACCTAAAAACCCCCCTTTTCCTCTGAATATGCTGGGCGGGTGCTGTGGGAGGTCTAAAACCTATAACCCTATACCCCCTTAATGTTCTGGGCGGCTGCTGCCCGTGAGGGCTAAACCTATAACCCTATACTCTGTGTAAAGTCTGGGCGGGCTCTGTGGGAGGTCAAGCTATAACCCCATACCCTCCTGAATGTCGGGGGGCTGCTGGGGGGAGGTCTAAACTATAACCCATACCCTCTAAATTTGCTGGGCGGTTGCCCGGCAGAGGCTATACCTAAAACCCAAAAACTTCTTTAAAAAACGGGGGGCTGCTGCGGGGGTCTAAAAACCCATAAAAAACCCCAACCCTTGTAAGTCTGGGCGGGGGGTGCTGGGGAGGGCATACCCATAACCCTAAAACCTGGTAAATGCGGGCGGGGGTGCTGGGGGGAGGTCTATACCTATAAAACCCATACCCCCCCGTAATATGCTGGGGGGCTGCTGGGAAGGCTATCCTATAACCCTATACCCTTGTAATTGCGGCGGCTGCTGCCGGGGGTTCTATACCATAACCATACCCTCTGTAAAAATTTCGGGCGGCTCTGGGGGGAGGTCATACCAAAAAACCCTATACCGTTTAATGTGCTGGGGGGGGTGCTTGGGGGGGGTCATACTATAACCCAAACCTCTGTAATATGCTGGCAGCTGCGGGGAGTCCCAAGATAAAACCCCAACTCTCTTAATATGCCGGGCGGCTGCTGTGGGGAGGTCTATACCAATAACCCTATCTCTCGTAAAATGCTGGGCACTGCTGTGGGGGGGTCTAAAGCTATAACCCTAAATCTGTAATATGCTGGGCGGCTGCTGTAGGGAGGCTATACCTATAAACCCCAACTCTCTGTAATATGCTGGGCGGGTGCTGTGGGGGGGGTCTATACCCCATAATCTAAAAACCCCCTGAAAATCCCGGCGGCTGCTGCGGGGGGGGTCTATACCTATAACCCTATACCCTCGTATTTTGCGGGCGTGCTGTGGGGGGGGTCTATAGCTATAAAACCCCATAAAACCCTCTGTAAAGTGCGGGGGGGCTGCTGGGGGAGGGCTATACCTATAAAACCCCATACCCCTGTAATGTGCTGGGCGGCTGCTGGGGGGGGGGCTATAGCTTAACCCTATACCCTCTGTAATGTCTCTGTGGGTGCTGCGGGGAGGGGCTATAGCTATAACCCTAAACCCTCGTGATATCTGGGCGGCTGCTGGGGGAGGTCTATACCTATAACTCTATACCCCGAAAAATGCTGGGGGGCTGCCCGGGGGGTCTATACTTTAAACCCCAAAACTTCTGTAATGCTGGGGGCGGCTGCTGTGGGGAGGGCTATACTATAACCCAAACCCTCTGTTTAAATCTGGGCGGCGCTGTGGGGGGGTTAATACCTTAACCCTAACCCTCTTAATGTCTGGGCGGTGCTCGGGAGGTTAACCTATAAACCCATACTCCGAAAGCTGGGCGGGGCCTGAGCGGGAAGGCAAGTGAAAACCCCAACCCTCTGTAAATTTTGCTGGGGGGGGCGCTGCGGGGAGGCTATACCCATAACCCTATACCCTCTGAATTGCTGGGCAGTGCTTCGGGTAGGTCTTTCCATAACCCATACCCCTCTGTAAGGGGGGTGGATTCTGCTGTGGGGAGGGCTTTAGCATAACCCTAACCCCTATGTAATTTTTTTCTGGGGGGCTTGGGGGAGTTCTATACCTAAACCCTATACTCTCTGTAAAAACTGGGCGGCTGCTGGGGGAGGTCATAGCTATAACCCTATACCTCTGTAAGCTTGGCGGCCTCGGGGGGGGGTCAAAACCTAAACCCATACCCCCTGTAATATGCTGGGCGGCTGCTTTGGGGGGGTTTTTATAGCTATACCCTAAACTCTCTTAAAATTCGAGGCGGCTGCTGGGGGGAGGCTATACCTATAACCCTAACTTTTGTAATAGCGGGGGGGGGTCTTTGGGGAGGTCTATACCTATAAACCCCATACCCCTGTAATATGGGGGCGGCTGCTGTGGGGAGGTCTATAGCTTTAAACCCAAACTCTCTTAATATGCTGACGGCGCTGTGGGGAGGTCTATACCTATAACCCATAAACCGTAATATGCTGGGCGGCTCTGTGGGGGTCTATACCTATAACTTATACCCCTTTAATGTGCTGGGGCTGCGCGGGGGGGGTCATACCAAAACCCATACCCTCTGTAATATGCTGGGCAAGCTCTGCGGGGGGGGTCTATACCAAAAAACTCTATACCTCTGAATGTCTTGGGGTGCTGTGGGGGGGGTCTAACCATAACCCTATACCCTCTTAAAGGCTGGCGGCTGCTGGGGGAGGTCTATACCTATAACCCTATATCCTCGTAATATGCTGGGGGCTGCTGGGGGAGTTCTAACCTATAACCCAACCCTCTTAATTCTGGGGGGGCTGCGTGGGGATTCTATCCCCATAACCCTATTCCTCTGTAATATCTGGGGCGGCCCCGCTGTGGGGATTCTATAACCCCTAACCCAACCCTCTGTAATGTGCTGGGCGGGTGCTGTGGGGAGTTTTATATATAACCCTAATCCTCTTAAATGCTGGGGGCCTGCTGGGGAGTTCTATACCTAAACCCAACCCTCTGTAATATGCTGGGGTTTTGGGGCTGCGGGGGGGTCTAAGCTATAACTCATACCCTCTGAATATCTGGGGCGGCTGCTGTGGGGGGGTCTATACCTATAATCCCATACCCTCGTAATATGGGGGGGCGGCGCTGTGGGGAGGTTTACCCTAAACCCTATACCCTCTGTAATTCTGGGGGTGCGCTGCGGGGGGTCTATACCTATAACCCTAACCCTCTCTGTAATATGCTGGGGGGGGCGCTGTGGGGGTTCAAGCTATAACCCTATACCCCTGTAATGTGTACTCTGTAAAATGCTGGCGGCTGCTGGGGAGAGCTATACCCAACCTCTCTGTAATGTGCTGTTGTGCTGGGGGAGTCTATATATAACCCTATACCCTCTGTAATTGCTGGGCGTCTGTGTGGGAGGTCTATACTATAACCCCATACCCTCTGTAAATGTGGGCTGGTCTGCTGGTGAGGTCTATACCTATAACCCTATACTCTGTAATGTGCTGGGCCTGCTGGGGAGGTCTATACCCATAACCCTATACCCTCTGTAATGTGCTGGGCGGCTGCTGTGGGGAGGTCTATAGCTATAACCCTATACCCTCTGTAATGTGCTGGGCGGCTGCTGGGGGAGGCATCCTATACCTATACCTTGATTCCCTCTTGTCTTCCTATCCCATACCTGTAATTTTCGGGCCCCTTGCTTGGGGAGGTCTATAGCTATAACCCTATACTATGGGAATTGCTGGGGCCCGCTTGGGGAGTTAACCCAAACCCATCTTCGAATCTGGGGTTGCATGGGGGGCTTTACCCAACCCGAAACTCCCGTAATGCCTTGGGGATCTAACTATAATCCTATACCTCTGAAGTGCTGGGCTCTGTGGAGTAAAACCATTAATCCTATTTTCTCTGTTAAGATGCTGGCCGCTTTCGGGAGGTCTAATAACTATAACCCTATACCCTCCCTTAATGTGCTGGGCGGCTGCTGCGGTGAGGTCTTTACCTATAACCCTATACCCTCTGTAATTTGCTGGGCGGCTGCTGTGGGGAGGTCTATACCTATAACCCTATACCCCCTTTTAATGTCTGGGCCCCCCTGCTGTGGGAGGTCTTCTATAAACCATTTTTTTACCCTCTGTAAAATTTTGGGGGGGGCTGCGGGGGAGTTTACCTCCCCCACTTCTCAACCCTTTCCCCTTTTTTCCCGGGCCCGGCGCTTTTGAGTTTCCCTTATCTTTTTCCATTTAAATATTATGCTTTGGGCCCCCAAACTTTCCCCGAGCAAGGACACCTGAAAGACCCCCAGCTCGTCCTCCAGACCCTCATGGATGTCATCAGTGTGGAAGACTTGAAGGTAACCTGCAGACCCGACTCTAATCCTGCACCCTAATCCTTGTACTAACCGTAAACCCTAATCCTGCACTCTAATCCTTGTACTAACCGTAAACCCAATCCATGTACTGACCATATCCCTAATCCTGCACTCTAATCCATGTACAGACCGTAACCCTAATCCTGCACTCTAATCCATGTACTGACCGTAACCCTAATCCCGCACCCTAATCCATGTACTGACCGTAACCCTAATCCTGCACTCTAATCCATGTACTGACCGTAACCCTAATCCTGCACCCTAATCCTTGTACTGACCGTAACCCTAATCCTGCACCCTAATCCATGTACTGACCGTATCCCTAATCCCGCACCCTAATCCTTGTACTGACCGTAACCCTAATCCTACACCCTAATCCATGCACTGACCGTAACCCTAATCCCGCACCCTAATCCTTGTACTGACCGTAAACCTAATCCTGCACCCTAATCCATGTACTGACCGTAACCCTAATCCTGCATCCTAATCCTTGTACTGACCGTAACCCTAATCCTACACCCTAATCCATGCACTGACCGTAACCCTAATCCTGCACCCTAATCCATGTACTGACCGTAACCCTAATCCTGCACCCTTATCCTTGTACTGACCGTAACCCTAATCCCGCAGCCTAACTGTTGAATTTCCCAATTTCCCATGCTGCTCTATTCCTGTTTTATTTAATTTTCCCTCCAATTTGTAGTAACTTCACCTCAACCTCATATATTCTATATCCCCAATCTTAGTTTCTAGCAGTGGGGCCCCTCAGTCACCCCCACCCCCCTCACTAGCAGCGGGGCCCCTCAGTCACCCCCACCCCCCTCACTAGCAGCGGGGCCCCTCAGTCACCCCCCCCCCTCACTAGCAGCGGGGCACCTCAGTCACCCCCACCCCCCCCTCACTAGCAGCGGGGCCCCTCAGTACCCCCCCCCCCCCATAGAGCGGGGGGGGGGTCAGTCACCCCCATCCCCTCACTAGCAGCGGGGCCTCTCAGTCTCACACTGGCACGGGGCCCCTCAGTCACCCCCATCCCCCCCTAGCGGGGGCCCCCCAGTACCCCCATCCCTCACTAGAGCGGGGCCTCTCATCTCACACTGGCGCGGGGCCCCTCGTCACCCCCCCCCCCCACCCCCCTAGAGGGGGCCCCCAGTACGCCCCCCCCCCCCCCAAACCCCCCTCCCCCCCCCCCCCCCATAGCACGGGGCCCTCAGTCACCCCCCCCCCCCCCCCCCTTTACCCCCCAAAGCGCGGGGGCCCCCCAGTCACCCCCCCCCCTTTACAAGAGCGGGGGGCCCCCAGTCACCCCCCCCCCCCTCCAAAACGGGGGCCCCCATCACCCCCCCCCCCCCTTCACAAGAGCGGGGCCCCCCAGTCACCCCTCCCCCCCCTCAAACGGGGGCCCTCAGTCCCCTCCCCCCCCTCCCCACAAGCGCGGGGCCCCTCAGTTTCCCCCCCCCTCTTCAGCAAGACGGGGCCCCCATAAAACCCCCCCCCCCCCCCTCCTCACAAGGGACGGGGCCCCCCATCCACATGGCAGCGGGGGCCCCCCCCGTCCCCCATGCACGGGGGCCCCCCATAACCTCCCTCTCACAAGCAGGGGGCCCCCCAGCACACATGGGACGGGGGCCCCTCAGTCTCACACTGGCAGCGGGGGCCCCTCAGTCACGCACTGGCAGCGGGGGCCCCTCAGTCAACCTCCTCTCCTCACTGGCAGCGGGGGCCCCTCAGTCACACACTGGCAGCGGGGGCCCCATCCCACTGGCAGGGGGCCCTCAGTCACACACTGGCAGCGGGGGGCCCCCAGTCAACATGGCAGCGGGGCCCCCCAGTACACACTGGGGCGGGGGCCCCCCCCTCATCCTCACACTGCAGCGGGGGCCCCCCATTCAATGGCGGGGGCCCCCAGTCAACACCGCGCGGGCCCTAAATTTACACTGGCAGCGGGGCCCCTCCGTCAACCTCCTCTCCTCACTTGCAGCGGGGGCCCCCCCGTACACACTGGACGGGGGCCCCCCAGGTCACACACTGGCAGGGGGGGCCCCCAGTTCCAAAAGGCAGCGGGGGCCCCTCAGTCACACACTGGGAGGGGGGCCCTTCCCCCAATGGAGCGGGGGCCCCCCAGTCAGCATAGCAGCGGGGGCCCCCAGTAACCCCCTTTCAAGCGCGGGGGCCCCCCGTCACACATGGAGGGGGGCCCCCCAGTCACAACTGGCAGGGGGGCCCCCCATACACATGGGAGCGGGGGCCCCCCGTCTCAATGGAGGGGAGCCCCCCGTACAATGGCAGGGGGCCCCTCAGTCAAATGGCAGCGGGGGCCCCCCAGCTCAACGGCGGGGGGCCCCCCAGTCCCCACTGGCAGCGGGGGCCCCTCAGTCCCCCTGGGAGGGGGGCCCCTAGTAAAATGGCAAGCGGGGGTATCACCCCTGGAAAGGGGGGTGTCACACAGGCAGCGGGGGCCTGTTCACATGGCAGCGGGGGCCCCCCCGTCTACACGGCAGCGGGGCCCCCCGTCAACCACCGGGAGGGGGGCCCCCAGTCTCCATGGGAGGGGGCCCCCCATCAACCTCCCCTCCCCACTAGAGCGGGGGGGCCCCGTCAACCCTGGCAGCGGGGGCCCCTCAGTCACATGGCAGGGGGGCCCCCAGTCCAAACTGGCACGGGGGCCCTGTTCAAAAGGGAGCGGGGGTCAGTTACACTGGCAGGGGGGGCCCCCCATCAACATGGCGCGGGGGCCCTCAGTCTAACTGGCAGGGGGGGCCCCATCCAATGGGGAGGGGGGCCCCCCAGTTCACACCCCGGGGGGCCCCCCATCTCACATGGGGAGGGGGGGGCCCCTCAGTCCACACCAGGGGGGCCCCCCAGTTCCCCCTGGAGGGGGGCCCCCTCGTTAAAAACCCAGGGGGGCCCCTTCAGGGGGACACCCCCCCCGGCGGGGGGCCCCTCAGTCTCACACCGGCAGCGGGGGCCCCTCAGTCTCACACCGGCAGCGGGGGCCCCTCAGTCTCACACTGGCAGCGGGGGCCCCCCAGCCACACGGGGGGGCCCCCCCCGGGGGGCCCCCCAGTTACACACTGGCCCGGGGGGGGCCCTTTCCTTAACCCTTTTTCTCTCCCGGGGTGAGGGGCAGAGTTCCCCATCGGTGTCTGCGCCCATGACCCCCTGTCCCAGAGCGGGGCGGGGCGGGTGCTGGTGCGAGGGGCGTGGGGCCCCGAGGTAGGTCCCTCCTATCACACTGACCCCAAATAAGGAGGTCCCGAGATGGTCCACCCGTGAAGCCACTATGCCCGGGGCCCCCATATCAGAGGAGGAAAGGAGATCTAGTGGCCCCCTTTTAAAAAAAGCTGTATAAAATTTTAGTGAACCGTGTTAGGATCTATAAACCCCCCGTAAAAGAGATCTATAACTCCGCTGTATAGAGATTAGTGACCCCGTGTATAGAGTCTATAATGCGATAGAGATTAGTGGGCCGGTAAAAACTGTGACCCCCCTATAAATCTAATAACTGCGTATAGGAAATTGTAATCCGATGAACTTACCCCGCCATAAGTCTATGACCCCCCTGTATAGAGTTGTGACCCCGATAGGGTTTAGGCGAAGAATCTAGTGACCCCCGCGTAAGAGTTAGTGGCCTCGCTGTAAAGGAGATTTGGACCCCGCTGTATGGGTCCCAGTGATCGCGTTTGGAGATTGAGTGACCTGCTGTATGAGATCTAGTGACTTGTGTATAGAGATTTGGGGACCCCGCTGTATGGAGTCTGTGACCTCGCTGTTGGGATCTATGATTGCTTATAGAGATTTGGTGGGCCTGCGTATGGAGACTGTGACCCCGTGTATGGAGATTGTGACCGTGTATAGAGACTAGTGACCCGTGTATGGAGTCTAGTGCCCCCGCTTAACGATCTAGTGATATTTTATGGAGATCTAGTGACCTGTGTATAGAGATCTATGACCCCCGCTGATGGGATTAGGACCCCCCTTATGGAGATTTGGGACCTCGCTGTATAGAGATCTAGTGACCTCGCTGTTTTGGGAAAATTTGTGACTCCCCTGTATAGAGATTTAAAATCACTGTAAGTGATCTAGTGACCCGTTTATAAGATCTGTGACCCCCCGTATGGGGTTGGTGACCCTGCTGTATGGGGAAAGTTGGGACCCTGGGTTTTGGAGATCTAGTGACCCCGCTGTATGGAGATCTAGTGACCGCTGTATGGGATCTGTGACCTCGTTATGGAGATTAGTGATGCTGTATAGAGACAACTGAAACCCCTGTATATGATTAGTGGGCCCCATGTAAGAGACTGTGATGCTTTGGGTTTATGATCCCCGTATGGAGATCTAGTACCCCGCTGTATAGAATCTAGTGACCCGCTGTTTTAGAGGGTCAACGAACTCACTGTAATGTGACTAGTGACCCGCGTATAGAGATCAGAACCCACGTATAGAGATCTAGTGACCTCGCTGTATGGAGATCTAGTGACGTCGCTGTATAGAGATCTAGTAACTCCGCTGTATAGAGATCTAGTGACCCCTGTAATGAGAAACTAGTGACCCCCCTGTATAGAATCTGTGACCCCCGGGTGTATAGAAACTGTTGACCCCGCTGTATAGGCGGAGCGGAGATCTAGTGACCTCGCTTAATAGAGATCTAGTGACGCCGCTGTATAGTGATCTAGTGACCTCGCTTAATAGAGATCTAGTGACTCCGCTGTATTAAAAAAATGACCCGCTTAAAAAGATCTAGTACCCGCTGTATGAGATCAATGACCCCCTGTATTAAAATCTAGTGACCCGCGTATAGAGATAAAAGTGACCCTGCTGTATGAGAAATTAAATGCCCCCGCTGTATAATCTATTTACCCCCCTGTATGGAGACTAGTGACCCGCTTAATAAAAATCAGTACCCCCTGTATAGTGATCTAGTGACCTGCTTAAAAAGAATCTGTGACCGCTGTTGAGATCGTGACCCTGTATGAATCTATTTACCCCGTATGGAGACTAGGGCACCGCTGTAGGAGACATGACCCCTGTATGGAAACTAGGACCCGCTGAAAGGAGACTGTTTACCCCTGTATGGAGATCTAGGACCTCCGAGGGGACAGGACCCGCGATGAGATCAGTGCCCCCGTATGGGAAAACAGTGACCCGCTGTATGGGGGAAACTATACCCCGTATGGGGTTTTAGACCCCACTGTATAGAGATCTATGACCCGCTGTATAAGATCAATGAACTCCCGAAAGTATCTAGTGACCCTTTTCTCAAAAGAATCTGTGACCCCGCGTATGAATCTATTACCCCTTAAAGGGGATCTAGATCCGCTGTATTTGGGGTCAGGACTCCCCTTAAAAGAGATCTAGTTACTCCGCGTATAAGATCGGGGAACCCTTTAAAGATCAGGACCCTGCGTATAGAGATCATGACCCGCTTTTAAAAAATTTATACTCCGCTGTAGGAGACAGTGACCCCACTGTATAAGATCTAATACCCCTTGTAAAAAGAGATCTAGGACTCCGCTATAGAGATCAGAAACCCCCTGTATAGGATCTATACCTCGCTGTAAAGAACTATTTACCCGCTGGGTTGGAGACAAACCCCCCCTGTATGGAGATCTTGACCCGCTTATGGAGATCTAGACCGCTTATGGGGATCTAGTGACCCGCGTAAGGTTTTATGACCTGCTTAAAGGGGATCGTGACGCGCTGTATGGAATCGGTGACCCTGATGGGGGTCTGGGGCCTGTGTATGGAGATCTGGGGCCTGCTTTTGGAGACTTGGGCTCGCTGATGGGGTCTTGACCCCCGATAGATCTTTACCCTGCTTATGGACTATGACCCCGATAAAGGAATTATGACCCCCTGAAAAAATCAGTAAAACCTGCGTATGAGATCTAGTAAACCCCGCTGTAGGGATCTAGACCCGCTTATGGAACTAGTGACCTGCTTAAAATCGGGACCCCTGTATGGGGATCTAGTGACCCGTGTATGAGAACAAAATGACTCTGCTGTTGAGATCTTGACCCTCCGTATGGAGAACTAGACCTCGCTGTATGGAGTCTAGTGACCCGCGTATGAGATATGGACCCGTGTATTGGGGATCTAGTACCCCCCTGTATGGGGAAAACAGTGACCCGCGTATGAGTCAAATGCCCCTTATGGGGGTTCAGGGGGCCCCGATAGGACTAGTGACCCGCTTAAAGGGGAAACATGACCCGCTTTTTAAGATCTAGTGACCCGCGTATGGGGAAACTAGGACCCCTGTAAGAGATCTGGGACCCCGCGTATAAATCTAGTGACCCCGAGGAAACTAGTACCCCTTATGGATTAACTGTCACTGTAAGATCTAGTGACTCCGCTTTATAGAGATCTAGGACCCGCGTAAAGGGAAACGGTGACCCTGCTGTAGGGGAACTAGTGACCCTGCTGTATGGGGATTAGTGACCCTGCGAATAGAGATTTTAACCTGCTGTATGGGGTCTGGGGACCGCTGTATAAATCTGTCCTGCTGTAAAGATCAGTGGGGCCTGCTGAAAAGAGATCTGGGGCCCGCGAAAGAGAATGGACCCCTTTATGGGACTATGGGCCCGCTTTAAAGGAAACTAGGACCCCGCTGTATGGGGAATGTGACCCTGTTATGGGGAACTAGTGACCCTCTGTATGAGATCTAGTGACCTGCTTATGGGGAATCTTGACCTCGTATGAATCAATGACTCCCGTAAGAATCTAGTGACCGCTTAAGGATCGTGACCCGCTTGGGGACTGGGGACCCGCTGATTAGACAGTGACCCGCGAAAGGGGATCTAGTGACCCCGAGGAGACAATGACCCCTGCTGTAGGAGACTATGACCCGCTGTTGAATCTAGTGACCCGCTGAGAAAAAGTGGCGGGGCCCGCTGTTGGGGATCTGGGGACCCGCTTATGAGACAATGAACTCACTTAAGTGATCTAGTACCTCCCTTTTAGGATCTGTCCCCCAAAATGGGATTTTTAAAATCTGTGACCCCCTGTATGAGATCTTTACCCCGCGTATGAGTCTTTACCCTTTGAAAGAATCTAGTGACCCTCTTAGGGGATCTATTGACCCCCTTATGAGATCTATCCCCTGTTGGGGGAAACTAGTACCTGCTTATAAAATCATGACCACTGTTGTGATCATGACCCGCAAAAGGGGAATCTGGAACCCCTGTAAAGATCGATGACCCCCGTTAAGATCTATGACCCTCGTATAAATCTATGACCCGCTTATGGGGATCTAGGCCCTGTAGGAATCTTTTGACCCCCGCTAAGAGATTTGGACCCCTGTAAGGATTTTACCTCGCTTAAAAAAGAATCTTGCCCCTGAAAAACAATGACCCCCGAAACTGTTAAATTAAAATTGACCCCGCTGTAGAGTAGCGCCCGGGATAGAGCGCTCTGCTTTATCTTTCAAACCACACACCCAACCCCACCTCTGCCCGCCGCCCCCCCTAAAAACACTCTCGCATCCTCTCATTTTCCCCGGGTATGACCTACAAAAATCTGGTCCATCCCTCTCATCCCCGCCTAGACTCTGCAAAATCCTTCTCAGGGGCCTCCCACTACACCCCCGCTCCCCCCCAATCCATCCTTAACTCTGCTGCCCTCATCCCCCTCTCTCCTTTGCTACTCCCGCCCCTCCCCCTCCAAACCCCTTTACGGCTTTCCCTTGCCCAAAATTCATTTCAACTACTAACCAACCAAAAACTCCCATGACCTCCCCCTCCATACAAACTCTGCCCCTTTTTCCAAAAACCCCTCCACGCACTCTCCGCTCCTCACGGGCCTTCTCCTTCCCCCCCCTTTTCAGCCCCCCACACAAACCGTCTCCAAGACTTTTCCCGTTTTCCCCCCCACACTCTGGAAACCACGCCCCCCAAAACAAGACTCCCTCCACTTTCACCAGCTTTAAAAGCAACCTGAAAACCCCTTTCTCGGGTTGCCTATAACCTCACTAAATTTCACTACTTCCTCCACAGACATGTCGCCCCGCCACCTCCTGTCTCTCCCCCCTCCCTTTAGATTGTAAGCCCTCGGGGTAGGGGCCTCTCCCCCTCTGCGTGCCCAAATTTTCATTTTCCCTTATCACTGTATCGTTGCTTTGTAATTATGTAACCCCCTCGAATGTACAGCGCCCTGGAACAAAGGTCTTTAAAAAAAAAAAATAATAATAATAAAAAGAAAATAGGACTCCGCTATAAGATCGGGACCCCCTGAAGAATCTGGTGACCCCGCTGTAAAAGATTTTGGTGACCCCGCTTTTAAAATCTGGGGACCCCGCTTATAGACCTGTATGGCGCTCGCTTTAAAATTTCAAACCACACACCAAACCCCACCCGGGCCTGCCGCCCCCACCGAAAAACATCTCTCGCACCTCTCATTTCCCCGGCTATGACACTACAAAAATCTGGCCTGCCCTCGCATCCCCGCCAACACTGCAACATCCCCTTTTCAGGCCTCCCACTAGCACCCTCGCTCCCCTCCAATCCATCCTTTCCTGCTGCCCCGCTTATCCACCTCTCCCTTGCACTCCTCTCCCTCCCCTCTCCAACCCTTCACGGGCTTCCCATTCCCCAGCAAATTCATTTCAAGCTACTAACCATGCCCAAAAGGGCTCCCCATACCTCTCCCTCCATACATCTCCCCCTTTTTTCCAAAAACCCCCTCCACGTCCCCCTCCCTCCTCACAGGACCTTCCCTCTCTCTCCCCTATCAGCTCCTACCAACCGTCTCCAAATTCTCCCGCTTCACCCACACCTGGAACTCACTGCCCCCAAACACATCAACTTCCCCCCACTTTCACCAGCTTCAAAAAGCAACCAAAACCCCATTTTTTTAGGCTTGCCCAAAACCCTTTACAAACTTTACTACTTCCTCCACAAAAGCTGCCCCCCCACCTCCTTCTCTTCCCCCCCCCTTTTAGATTGAAAGCCCTCCGGGGGTCCCTTCCCCCCCGTGTGCCAATTTTATTTTCCCTTATCACTTTCTGTTTGACTTAAAGTAAAGTTTAAACCCCCTCGAATGACAGCGCCCTGGAACAAGGCCTTTTAAAAAAAATAATAATAATAAAAAATAAGATCTATACCCCCCTGATAAGGGTCTATTTTACCCCCTTATAGAGATCTGATGACCCCGCTTATAAGATCTAGGGGCCTTCCCCTTTTAAGACTAGTACCCCGTGTTTAAAAGATCTTTGACCTCCCCGTATAGAATCTGTGACCCCTGTATAACATCTGGTACCCCTTAAAAGAATCTGGGGACCCTGCGTATGGAATCTGGTGCCCCGCTGTATGGAATCTGAGTACCCCCTATATGAGATCTGAGTGTCCGCTTATAACTATGACCTGCGAGGGGGGATCTGGTACCGCGAAAAGGGGAAACTGGGACACTGCTGTATGGGAAAAGGGGACCTGCAGTATAGAATCTGGGGGACTCTCTGTATGGGATCGGTACTCGCGTAGGAGATCTGGTGACCCTGCTGTATGGAGATCTAGTGACCCTGCTGTATGGAGATCTGAGTGACCCTGCTGTATGGGATTGATGACCCCTTTTGGAATCGGGACTGCAAAAGGAGACGTGACTCGCTGTAGGGGACCCGGTACCTGCGTATGGAGACTGGGGACTGCGTATTGAGACGAGTGACCCCCGCTTTTGGAACTGATGGCCCCGCGAAAGATCTGGTGACCCCCCTGATAACATTGGTACTCGCTGAAGGAGATCTGGTGACCCCGCGGGGCACCCCCCCTGTATGGGGATCTGGTGACTCTCCGTTAATGGGATCTAGGGACCTCGCTATTGGTTACTGAGTGACCCTGCTGTGAGAATCGGGGTCCCCCCTGTGTAGAGATCTAGTGAACTCACTGTGTAGAGATCTATGACCCCCACTGTGTAAGACTATGACCTCACTGAAAAAGATCTAGTCACAAAAGCTGTATAGAAACTAAACCATTTTCCCCAAAGAAGACGCGCATACATTCTTTTTACCCCCAAAATCCCCCTATGTCTTACTTTCGGGGGATTCTTAAACCCCGGGGGAAGTTTGGGAGGTATGGCAACCCAAGGCAGGTATAGGGGAGGCTGTAGGGAGGGATAGGGCCCTGAGGGGGTATAGGGCAGGGAAGGGGCGGCGTTAGGGAGGTATAGGCAGGGATAGGGTCGGCGTAGGCAGGAAGGCGCTGAGGGAGGGATAGGGCGCCCCGTAGCAGGTAAAAAGGGGCCGGCGGGAGGCCGGTATAGGGCCCCTGTAGCAGGGATAGGGCCGGCTTAGGGAGGTATGGGCCCACGAGGCAGGTAAAGGGGGAGGTTAGGGGCGCTGTAGGCAGGTTAGGGCAGGGAAAGGGAGCTGAGGGAGGTAAAAGGGGCCGGGTGTAGAGGATAGGGCCCGGCTGAGGCATATGGGGGCCGGCTGTAAGGCAGGTAAGGGCCGGGGTTAGGCATAAAAAAAAAAAAAAAACAAACAATCACAAAACCCGGATTCCCCGCCCCGCTCCCCGCCTCGGCCTTTCATCTTTTTCTTTGCAACGGGTGACATCATCAGGCCGCGCAACCAGCGTGAGACACACCTGCCTTGCCGGGGGCTCCGGTCCGCCGCATCTGCGGGGCCCCCCAAAAGGGCCCGCGGAGCACGGGGCGTCGCTCTGTGCCCCCATGGTATCCCTTCACCTATATGGGGCCTCCGGAGGGGTCGCATATAGGTGAAAACGCGGACAGGCCCGGCCCCGCACCCCGTCACCCTGCCTGTAAATCCCTTCAGTTATATCCTCCCTGGGACCCCATATAGCGAAGCTCCCGTTGGCGCCCGGGGCCCTCACGCGCCCGAGCGCGACAACGTACATTTTTCTACGCTTTCTTCGGGGGACGTCTTACAATTCGACCTCCCTAAACTCCCCCCTATCTTACTACGGGGAAACCGTATTCCCCGCTGATAGAGATCTATCCACCGCTGTATGGAGATCTGGTGACGCTGCTGTATGGAGATCTGGTGACGCTGCTGTATAGAGATCTGGTGACTCTGCTGTATAGAGATCTGGTGACCTCGCTGTATAGAGATCTAGTGACCCAGCTGTATAGAGATCAAGTGACCAAGCTGTATGGAGATCTGGTGACTCAGCTGTATAGAGATCTGGTGACGCAGCTGTATAGAGATCTGCTGACTCCGCTGTGTGGAGATCTGCTGACTCCGCTGTGTGGAGATCTGCTGACTCCGCTGTGGAGATCTGCTGACTCCGCTGTGTGGAGATCTGCTGACTCCGCTGTGTGGAGATCTGCTGACTCCGCTGTATGGAGATCTGCTGACTCCGCTGTATGGAGATCTGCTGACTCCGCTGTATGGAGATCTGCTGACTCCGCTGTATGGAGATCTGCGACTCCGCTGTATGGAGATCTAGTCACTCCGCTGTATGGAGATCTGCTGACTCCGTGGAATATGAGGGGATCTGCTGAACTCCGCTGTAAAGGAGATCTTCTGACTTTCCCCTGTATGGGGATCTAGTCACCCCTGTATGGAGAACTAGTCACTCCCTGATAGGAGGGTTTGGGGACCCACTGTATAGAATCTAGTGACCCCATGTATAGAGATTTTAGTCTCCCCCGCTGTATAGAGAACTGGTGACACCGCTGTATAGAGATCTGGTGACACCGCTGTATAGAGATCTGGTGACCCTTTGAGATCTTGACTCCTCTGTATAGAGATTTGGGGACTTCGCTGTATGGAGATCTGGTGACCCTGCTGTATAGAGATCTAGTGACCATGCTGTATAGAGATCTAGGGACCATGCTGTATAGAGATCTAGTGACCCCGTTGTATAGAGATCTAGTGACCCCGTTGTATAGAGATCTAGTTACCCCGTTGTATAGAGATCTATTCTCACCGCTGTATAGAGATCTAGTGACCCCACTGTATAGAGATCTAGTGACCCTGCTGTGTAGAGATCTAGTCTCACCGCTGTATAGAGATCTAGTCTCACCGCTGTATAGAGATCTAGTCTCACCGCTGTATAGAGATCTAGTTGCCCCGATGTATAGAGATCTAGTGACCCCGCTGTATAGAGATCTAGTTGCCCCGATGTATAGAGATCTAGTGACCCCGCTGTAGTAGAATCTATTTACCCTGCAGTATAAGACAGTGACCCTGCTGTATAGAGATCTTGTGACCCTGCTGTATAGAGATTTGGGGACTTCACTGTATAGAGATCTAGTGACCCTGCTGTATGGAGATCTAGTGACCCCACTGTATAGAGATCTAGTCTCACCGCTGTATAGAGATCTGGAGACTCTGCTGTATGGAGATCTAGTGACCCTGCTGTATAGAGATCTGGTGATTCTGCTGTATAGAGATCTAGTGACCCCGCTGTATAGAGATCTAGTGACCCCGCTGTATAGAGATCTAGTGACCCTGCTGTATAGAGATCTAGTGACCCCGCTGTATAGAGATCTAGTGACCCCGCTGTATAGAGATCTAGTGACCCTGCTGTATAGAGATCTAGTGACCTCGCTGTATAGAGATCTGGTGATTCTGCTGTATAGAGATCTGGTGATTCTGCTGTATAGAGATCTAGTGACCCTGCTGTATAGAGATCTGAGTGACCCTGCTGTACAGAGATCTGAGTGATCCTGCTGTGTAGAGATCTAGTGACCCTGCTGTATAGAGATCTAGTGACCCTGCTGTATAGAGATCTAGTGACCTCGCTGTATGGAGATCTAGTGACCCTGCTGTATAGAGATCTAGTGACCTCGCTGTATAGAGATCTAGTGACCCTGCTGTATGGAGATCTAGTGACCCTGCTGTATGGAGATCTAGTGACCCTGCTGTATGGAGATCTGAGTGACCCTGCTGTATGGAGATCTAGTGACCCTTTGAGATCTTGACTCCTCTGTATAGAGATTTGGGGATTTCCCCTGTATTAGAGAAACTGGTGACCCTGCTGTATGGAGATCTGAGTGACCCTGCTGTATAGAGATCTGGTGACCCTGCTGTATAGAGATCTGGTGACTCTGCTGTATGGAGATCTGGTGACCCTGCTGTATGGAGATCTGGTGACCCTGCTGTATGGAGATCTAGTGACCTCGCTGTATGGAGATCTAGTGACCCTGCTGTATGGAGATCTAGTGACCCCGCTGTATAGAGATCTAGTGACCTCGCTGTATAGAGATCTAGTGACCCTGCTGTATAGAGATCCCATCACTCCCGATGGAGACTAGAAACCGCTGTATGGAGATCTAGTGACCCGCTGAGGAGATCAGTGAACCCCCTTTTGGGAACAGGACCTCGCTGTATAGAGATCTAGTGACCCTGCTGTATAGAGATCTAGTGACCCCGCTGTATGGAGATCTAGTGACGCCGCTTATGGAATCTAGGACCCCCCCGTATAAGATCTAGTGACCTCGCTGAAGAGATTAGTACCCGCTGTAAAGATCAGTGACCCTCTGTATAGAGATTTGGGGGGTTCACGTTAGGAAACTATACCCTGCTGTTAGAGTCTATTGACCCCACTTTAAAGAACTAGTCCACCGCTGTAAAATCTGGTGACTCTGCTGTTAGAGATTGGTGCCCGCTGTATAATCTTTGACTATGCTGTATAGAGATCTGGTGACCATGCTGTATAGAGATCAGTACCCCCCTTGTATAAGTCTAGTTACCCCGTTTATGAATCTAGGGCCCGTTTAAGAATCTTGACCCCGTTTTAAGAGACTAGTTACCCCTTGTATAGAGATCTATTTTCACCGCTGATAGAATTAGTAATCCTGTATGGAGACAAATAAACGCTGTAAGGAGATCTAGTAATCCTGCTGTAGGAACTAGTGCCCCATGTAAAAACTAGGACCCCGCTTATAGAACTATGCCCGTGTATAAGATCCCAGTGACCCGTTAGGAACTAGTCCCCCGTAAAGAACTGGGGGACCCCGCTGTATAAGAAACTGGTGGGCCCCTGTATAGAGACTATTAACCCTGCTGTTTGAGATTTGGGGACTTCCTGTATGGAGATCGGGACCCCGCTGTAAAGGACTGGTGCCCCCGTATGAGATCGGTGACCCCGCTTTTTGGGGCGTACCCTCTGTAATGAGATCTGGGACCCCGCGATGGGGATCTGTTTACCCCTGTATAGAATCTGTGATCCTTCTTTGTAAGGGATCTATGACCCCCGCTGTAAGGACTGTTTTCCTTCTGTATAGATTTTGGGGCCCCCCCCGTAAAGATCTAGGACCTCGCTGTATGGGATCTAGTGACCCGCGTAAGAATCTTTATCCTCTGTTAGAGATTTGGGGGCCCTTTTAAAAAGATCTAGTGGGCCCTGCTGTTAAGATTATTTACCCCCAAAAAATTTTATAAGATTGTAACCCTGAAGAATCCTGACCCCCTTATAAAAACGGTGACCCCTGTATAGGGGGATCGGTGACCCTTATAGAGAAACTGGTTTACCCCCCTTTTTGAGATCAGACCAAAGCTTTGAATAGGGAAAGTGACCCCCCTGAAGAATCTTTACCCCCTTTTATAGAGTCTTTTCACCGCGTATAGAGACTGTGACCCCCTGATGAGATCTGTGACCCTGCTGTTAAAGAGATCTGCTACCCTGTATGAGATCTAGTCCCCGCTGTATAAGATCAGTTTCCCCTGATAGAGACGTGACCCGCGTAAAAAGACTATGACCCCGCTTATAGAGATCTAGTGACCCTTATTAGATTAGTAATCCCTTATGGAGATCTAGTCCCCCCTGTATAGAATCTAGTCTCCCCCTTTTGGAAACTGGGACTCTCTTATGGGGGTCTATACCCTGCTGTATAGGAAAACGGGGATTTGCTGTAAGAGATTGGTGGGGTTCTGCTGTAAGAGACTATGACCCGCTGTATAGAGATCTTGACCTCGCTGTATGGGGGGAAACTGGGGCCCCGCTGTATAGAGATCTATACCTCCTTATGAGATTTGGGGCCCCCGTAAAAATTAGGGGGCCCCTGTTAGAGATCTATTTACCCCCTAAAGGGAACTGGGGGATTCCCCTTAAGATCTGTGACTCTGCTGTATAGAGATCTGGGATCTGCTTTTAAAAGAGATCTGGTGACCCCCTGTATAGAGACGGTGATTCTTTCTTTTAAGAAAGGGGTCTGGTGTTCGTGTAAAGAGACTAGTACCCTTTGTATAAGATTTCTGAGGCCCTGCTGTTTACAAATCTGGAAAAAAAGGGGGGGGGGGGGGGGGGGGGGGGGGGGGGAAACCCGGGGGGGTTTTACCCGCTTTTAAAGACTATGACCCCCCGCTGTATAGAGATTTATGACCCTCTGTATAAGACTAGTAACCCGCGTATAGAGACTGATGACCCGCGTATAAGCTTGGGAAACCCTGCTGTATAGAGACTGGTGACCCGCGTAAAGAGTCTGGTGACCCGGTATAGAGATTTCCCCGCGGGGTTGACCCTTGTATAGAGATCCCGGTGACCCTGCTGTATGAGATTGGGGACCCTGCTGTAAGGGATTGGACCCCGCTGTTTTTGGGGAAAGGTTTTACCCGCTGTATAAAAATTAGTGACCCCTGTATGAATCTAGTGACCCCCCTGTATAAAACTAGTGAACCCCTGGTCTGGGATTTGCTGTATAAACTTTACTCCCCTTAAAAGAGAAATTTAACCTGCTGTAAGATCTATGACCCCACTTATAGAATCTATTTCCCCCGCGTATGGAACTGGGGACCGCTGTAGGGGATCAGTGACCCCTGTATAGAATCTGGTGCCGGCGTATAGAATTGGTGACCCCCCTGTAAAGAGATTGGGGACCCGGGTGTATAGGACTAGTGACCTCGCGTATGGAGATCTATGACCCGTTTTGGAGATCTAGTGACCCCTGTATAGAGTCTGTGACCCGCTGTTAGAGATCTATTTCCCCCCGTAAAGAATTGTACTCCGCTGTATAGTTTTATACCCGTGTATGGAGATCTAGTGACCCGCGTATGGGGGTCTATGACCCCCCCGTATAGAGAACAACTAACTCCTGTAAAGGATCTAGTGACCCCCCTGTATAGAGACTAGTCCCGCGTATAGAGATCTTGACTCCCGTATAGAGATTTGGGGACCCCTTACTGTTTAAGATCTAGTGACCCGCGTTAGAGATCATGACCCCACGTTATAGAGATCTAGTCTCACCGCGGTATAGAGATCGAGTGACCCCTGAAAAAGAGATTTTACCCGCTTATGAAATCTTGGGTTTGACCCCTCGAATAGAATCTAGGAACCCTGCTGTATAGAGATCTGGGACCTGCTGTATAGTCTTAAAACCCCGTTTTTTTAGAGATCTAGTGACCCCATTTTATAGAGATCTTTCCCCGCTGTAAAGACTATGACCCCTTGTATAAAGGAAAACCCCGCGTATAGAGATCTGAGAAACCCGCTGTATGGAACTAGGACCCTGCTGTATTTTAAAAGGGACCCTCTGTATAGAGATCTGGTGACCCGCGTAAAAGGGTCTTGACCCGCGTATGGGGATCTGTGACCCCCGCGTAGGGGATCATGACCCGCTGTATAGAGTCTAGGAACCCGCTGATAGAGCTATGACCCCCCTGATGGGGATCTAGACCCTGCTGTAAGATCTTGACCCCGCTGTTAGAGATCTTTGACCCCCGCTGTATGGGGATCTAGTGACCCTCTGTATAAATCTGTGACCCCCTGTTTTGGGGTCTAGGACCCCGCTGGTAGGAGATCTGGTGATTGCCCCCCCTATAGAATCTGGGGCCCCGCTGTATAGAATCGGGTACTCTGCTGATGGAATTAGTGACCCGCTAAGAGATCTTTTCCCGCTGATAAAAATCTTTGGCCCTCTTAAAAAATCTGTGACCCGCTGTAAGAGGTCAGGACCCCGGTAGGAGTCTAGTGACCCGCTGATAAGAAGGAAAACAGTGACCCGCTGTAAAAGGCAAATGACCCCGGTATAGAGGTCTAGTGACCTCGCTGTATAGAGGTCTAGTGACCTCGCTGTATGGAGTTCTAGTGACCTCGCTATATGGAGATCACACCCCCTGTAAAGAATTTTTGGGGGTCCTGTAACCCGAAACCTTTTTTTGACCCCCTTTATCACATCCAGAACATCTACTGATGACGTCACTTCTCACAACCTGAACATCTACTGATGGCGTCACTTCTCACAACCTGAACATCTACTGATGACGTCACTCCTCACATCCTGAACATCTACTGATGACGTCACTCCTCACATCCAGAACATCTACTGATGACGTCACTCCTCACATCCAGAACATCTACTGATGACGTCACTTCTCACATCCAGAACATCTACTGATGACGTCACTCCTCACATCCAGAACATCTACTGATGACGTCACTTCTCATAACCAGAACATTGTCAGGATCGGCTTACCAGGAGGCAAACCGAGGAAGTGGATCCTCTGGACCACCCCAAGCGATGGTGTAAGCCACGCTGGGGAGCATAGTCTAAGTAGGTCCGGTTTTCACCAGAGCCCGCCGCAAAGCGGGATGTCTACCAGGTCGCTACCCCTGACGTGACTTGCTTGCGGTGGCGGCTGAGTTGTTGCGTGGTACAGAATCGTTAGGCAGGCTCGTAGTCGGGGACAGGCAGAAGGTCAGGACAGGCAAAAGATACGGTACATGGTAGAACACTAGATACAATAGGAGCGCTTCCTCTCAAGGCACAGGGCACTATCGATTCAACAAGGTGATAAGGAAGAGACAGTTGCGCCCCTGGTTGTTTGGGTCATAGTCAGGGTTCTCACTTGGCGCCACCTGATTTGGGTTATGCCGGTGTCTGGAGCTCTTAGCCCTCTTTACAGTTCGGGTCTGTTTATGTCTGATGAAATATTGAGCTGCTCTTGGCATCTTGTTCTTGCAGGGAACGATTCCTTGCCCTCTTCCAGGATTTTGGTGTTCACGACCCCCAGGGGTTTATTGCCAAGAAGTGCAGCTCCTGGGACCAGTGGGAGGAGACTGCTAATAGCCGAGAAGATCTGAAGAAGGTCTGTGGTGCCTGGCTGCATCGATGGACTGTGCGCCTGACGGTACGCAGGTTCCTGACCATGCTGATCGATTATATGATCGGTGACCTCATCAGTGACATCAATCGACCCCTCATCAGTGACATCAGTTAAATCTGTGACATCATCATTGACCTAATTCTCTGGACATCGAGATGTTTGTGGTGTTTAATGTTGGATGTGTGAGAGTCCGGATTCTGGGGGGTAACTGTACAGGAGGTGTGATGATGGGGGTAATTGTACAGGATGTGTGATGATGGGGGTAGTTGTACAGGATGTGTGATGATGGGGGGTAGTTGTACAGGATGTGTGATGATGGGGGTAGTTTTACAGGATGTGTGATGATGGGGGTAGTTGTACAGGATGTGTGATGATGGGATGAATTTTACAGGATGTGTGATGTTTGGATGAGTTGTACAGGATGTGTGATGATGGGGGTAGTTGTACAGGATGTGTGATGATGGGGGGTTTTGTCAGGATTTTGAGTTGGGATGTTTGTACGGGATGTGTTTTGTTTAAATTGTAGGGGATGTGTGTGTGGGGGAAAGGGTTTTACAGGATGTGTGATGCTGGGGTTAGTTGTACAGGTTGTGTGATGAGGGGGGTAGTTGTACAGGATGTGGAGATGGGATGAAATTTTACGGATGTTGATGTTTGGATAGTTGTAAGGGATGTTGATGTGGGGGTAGTTGTAGGATGTGTATGATGGGGGTGACGTACGGGATGTGTGTTTGAGGGGTAAACGACATATGTGTGTTTGATGGGGTGATTTACGGAGGGTTTTGATGTTGGGGGGTTGTCGGGATGTTGATGATGGGGTGACTGTACAGGATGTGTGATGTTGGGATGAGTTGTTCAGGATGTGTGATGATGGGGGTGACTGTACAGTATGTTGAGATGGGGTGCTTACAGTATTTTGGTGATGGGGGACTGTACAGGATGGTTTGATTTGGGAGAGTTGTTCGGAAATGTGGATGAGGGGGTAGTTGTACAGGATGTGTGATGATGGGGGTAAGTTTTTCCTCTCTGCTTCGTGGCCTCGTTGATAGAGACAGATGAACAGGATAAGGTGAGACCCCTAAACGTCTGATCCATGTGTGACCTGTGAGGGGCGCTGCATTATTATATAATATATCTGTCCTAAGTCCCTGCTGCGTGAAATCATGCCACCCTGCTTACCCTCGGGGATCCCCTCCGGGGCAAAAACCACCCAAAAGAGAGCGACCGCATGGAGGAAAGAGGCAGGAACGTCAGACGGTGAGAATATGTGTAGGGTCAAGTCCACAGCCTGTCCCTACAAGGTTTTACTTTGCTCTCCCCGCATGGAGTCATATATAGGAGAAGATCTGTAGGGTCTAGTACACATGCAGCTGTCCCTACACCGGTTACAAGGTTCTCCACTTTATGGGATCATCTGCCAGTTGAAACCCCACAGTTTCCTCCCCTCTATTTAATCCCCCTCTGCATTTTTCTCCCCTCATATAAACCCCCCTCTTCAGGTTTTCTCCTCTATATAAAGCCCTATCTGCAGGTTTCCCTCCCCTCTTTATAAAGCCCCATCTGCAGGTTTCTCCATCCCTCTATATAAAGTCCCATCTGCAGGTTTCCCTCCTTCTATATAAAGTCCCTTTTGGGGTTTCCCCCACCCCTCATATAAACCCCCCATCTGCAATTTTCTCCATCCCTCTAATAAAGCCCATTGCAGGTTTCCCTCCCTCTTTAAAAAACCCCATCTGCGGTTTTCCCCCTCCCTCTTTATAAAGCCCCTCTGCGGGTTCCCCCTCCTCTATATAAAACCCCATTGCAAAGGTTTCTCCCTCCTCTATATAAACCCCCCATCTGGGGTTTTTTCCATCCTCTATATAAAGCCCCATCGCAGGTTCCCTCCCTCTATATAAACCCAATCTGCGGGTTTCCCCCCTTTTTTTTATAAAGCCCCCATCTGCATGTTTCTCCCTCCCTCTATTAAAGCCCCATCTGCGGGTTTCCCCCTCCCTCTAAAAAGCCCCTCTGCAGGTTTTCCCCATCTATAAAAAGCCCCATCTCGGGTTTCCCCCTCATCTTATAAACCCCCTTCCAGGTTTCTCCCTCACTCTATAAAAGCCCTTGCAGGTTTCCCTACTCTATATAAAGCCCCATCTGCGGGTTTCCCCCTTTTCCTTAATAAAGCCCCATTTTGAGGTTTCTCCCTCCCTTAATAAAGCCCATCGCATTTTCCCCCCTCACTCTAGTAAACCCCCCATCTGGGGTTTTCCCCTTCCTCTATATAAAGCCCCTTGAAGGTTTCTCCCCCCTCTTTTAAAAAGCCCCATTCAGTTTCTCCCCCCCCTCTATATAAAGCCCCACTGTTTTTTTTTCTCTCGATATGAAAGCAAATAAATTTCCCCACTTTTTAGGTCAATTCGGAACCAAATTTATTTCTGTTTCCCCAAATGCAGAAAAATGAGAGGGAAAATTTTTAAGGCATTTTTATTACTTTTATAAAGTAGAATTTCCATACACGGGGATTCTCGCCTTTCACAATCGGGGACCGCCCATATGATGAGGTCAGGTCTTTGGAAGCTTCTGATAGGTTTATTGGAACACTGAGTTAATTACAGACACAGTGGGGATGTATTTTACAGCACCTGAAACCACGCTTCGGTGTGTAACATCTGGGAAAGTTTAAAGAAATCAGCCCAAGATACCCAAGAAAATTTTTTTATTGCACAAGTCTGGATCACCCTTGGGGGGCCAATTTCCAGATACCTAAAGGGAGCCTGTTCATCGCCCAGGGCCCTTTAAAGGGGGTTGAGAAAAATTTGCCTCAAAAAGGGTGTTTTTACCAAAACCCGGAGTTGTTTTTGATATACAACTGTGAAGAGGGTTGGGACGCCCTGTCTGGCCATGAACCTGTGGCTGCTATATTGTACAAAAAGGGTACATTAATGCTGATTACTTGCAATACTGAAGCAACATCTCAAGACACAGCCGGGAAAGTTACAGCTTGGGGGGAAAATGGGTTTTCCCCAAAGGCAATGCCCCCAAGCTCGGCCCCAAAATGGTTACAAAGTGGCTTCGGAGAACCAAGTCCATGTTCGGAGCCCGTCCAAAGCCTATCTCATCTAGGGAAATGTAGGGCAAAGCAAAAGGCCGGTGGACAAGGACCCCCAAACTGGTAGTGACACCAGTTTTTGTCAGGAGGGAAGGGGCCAAAATTCCCACCCAATATTGTGAGAAGCTTGTGGAAAAGGGTCCAGAAGTTTGACCCAAGTCCCCACAGTTTAAGGGCAAAACCCCCAAATATAAAGGGAAAAAGGAGGAAATTGTGACTTTTCAGAAATATTTAAAATGCCTTAAAAATTTCCCTTCATTATTTGCTTTGGCAAATTAAAAATTTTTGGGTTCCCCAATTGACCTAAAAGGGAAGGTTTATTCTGATTCATGTCAAAAAGAGAAAAACCTGCAGATGGGGTTATATAAAGGGGGGAGGGGGAAAACCCTGCAGAGGGGCTTTATTAAAAGGGATGGGAAAACCTGCGATGGGGCTTTATATAAGGGAGGGGGAAACCTGCAGATGGGGCTTTTTTTAGAGTCAGGGGGAAAACCTGCAGTGGGGCTTTATATAGAGTCAGGGAGAAACCTGCAGATGGGGCTTTATATAGAGGGGGGGGAGAAACCCGCAGATGGGGGTTATATAAGGGGGGGGAAACCTGCAGATGGGGCTTTAAATAGAGGATGGAAACTGCTGGTTTCAACTGTAAGAGATGATCTGTAGGGTCTAGTACACATGGAACCGTCCCGTCTCCTAGTCCCTACCCGTTACATGGCCCCTCCACCCACTGTAGGTCCCCAAAACAACGGGGCTTCCCTCAACAGAACATTGCTCTCCACCGCATTGGATCATATAGGAGATGATCTGTAGTGTCCAGAACACACAGAGCTGTCCCTACTCAGATGTTGGATTTCAGCGTGTCTAATACTTTTTTTTTCTTGCGGAAGATAAGGTGTCTGGAGGAGGATAGGGGTCTGGTAATGGTTTGGACTTCCACACTGAGAAATGTGCACCCTAGCTCCGACTAGGGGCAGGGGTTAAGAGTGTGACTGTTTTTTCTTCAAAACTGAATATTCATGGAGGGATAAATCATTGAAGATGTCCTTCAGGCTTGGCCCTTATATTTTCACCACCAGGTCACAGCAGTAGTATGGGGCACAGTTTGTGGAAGCCTGCTGATTGGTCAGTCCATGCTTCAAAAAAATTGTGTGTTGGGACAGCACCGAAGTCCTTAGCTTAGTCCAAAGAATCAGTCAGCATAAGAATCAGTCCAAAGAATCAGTCAGCATAAGAATCAGTCCAAAGAATCAGTCAGCATAAAGTCAGCATAAGATCTTCATTTATTAGGATCCCAAGTACAGCAAAGTGCGACGTTTGAGAAATGCTCTGTCTGTTTCTTTTGAGCCGTCGCACTTTGCTGTACTTGGGATCCAAATAAATGAAGATCTTATGCTGACATCCTAGTTTTATTTTTGGTCAGTCCATGCTGTCCACTGTGATCAGCTGTACACATCATATTCCCCCACCATTACAGTCTATGAATGTCGCGTCCCTTTGCTGTATGTCAGCTGCTGCCTTTATTGGTCCCACCGTCCCCGTGATCTGACCGGTCCCTTTATTCCCCGCCTCATGCTTGTATGCTGCCGTCACCGTCCCTGTATGCTGCCGCCGTCCCTTTATTCTCCCACCATCCCCGTCTGCTGCCGCCGTCCCTTTATTCTCCCGCCGTCCCTGTATGCTGCCACCGTCCCTGTATGCTGCCGCCGTCCCTTTATTCTCCCACCATCCCCGTCTGCTGCCGCCGTCCCTTTATTCTCCCGCCGTCCCTGTATGCTGCCACCGTCCCTGTCTCCTGCCACCCTCCACGTCTTCTGCCACCGTTCCCCTCTTCTGTCACTGTCCCCGCCTTCTGCCATCATCCCCGTCTCCTGCCACCGTCCTCCTCTGCTGCCGCCATCCCCGTCTCCTGCCACCGTCCCCCTCTCCGGCCGTCGTCCCTTTATTCTCCCGCTGTCCCAGTCTCCTGCCGCCGTCTCCTGCCTTCGTCCCTTTATTCTCCCGCTGTCCCAGTCTTCTGCCGCCGTCTCCTGCCTTCGTCCCTTTATTCTCCCGCCGTCCCCGTCTCCTGCCGCCGTTCCTTTATTCTCCCGCTGTCCCGTCTCCTGCCGCCGTCCCTTTATTCTCCCGCCGTCCCCATATGCTGCCGCCGTCCCTATTCTTCGCTGTCCCACTTTCCCCGTCTCCTGCCTGCCGTCCCTTTATTCTCCCACGGCCCCATACTGCTGCCGCCCCGTCTCCTGCCAGCTCCCTGCTCCTGCCTGCTGTCCTTTATTCTCCCGCCGTCCCCATATGCTGCTGCCGTCCCTTTATTCTCCCGCTTTCCCCATATGCTGCTGCCGTCCCTTTATTCTCCCGCTGTCCCCATATGCTGCTGCCGTCCCTTTATTCTCCCGCCGCCGTCCCCGTCTCCTGCCGCCATCCCCTCATGCTGCCGCCATCCCCGTCTCCTGCTGCCGTCCCTTTATTCTCCCGCTGTCCCCATATGCTGCTGCCGTCCCTTTATTCTCCCACTGGCCCCATATGCTGCTGCCGTCCCCGTCTCCTGCCACCATCCCTGCATGCTGCTGCTGTCCTTCTATTCTCCCACTGTCCCCGTATGCTGCCGCTGTCTCTCTATTCTCCCGTTTTCCCCGTATGCTGCTGCCGTCCCTTTATTCTCCTGTCGCCGCCCGGTCTCTTGCCCCCGTCTCCTGCCATCGTTCTCGCATTCTCCCACTATGTACCACAGTTCCTGTATGCAGCTACTGTCCCTCTATTTTTCCGCCATACCCGTCTCCTGCCACCGTCCTTTTATTCTCCCACCGTCTGCTGCCGCCGTCCCCATTTGCTGCCGCCGTCCCCATCTGCTGCTGCCGTCCACGTCTCCTGCCACCCTTTATTCCCTTTATTCTCCCACTGGCCCCATGTCCTGTCGCCGTCCCCATGTCCTGCCGCCGTCCCAGTCTCCTGCCATCCCTTTATTCTCCCGCCGCCCCAGTCTCCTGCAATCGTCCTCGTATTCTCCCACTATCCCCGTATGTACCGCAGTTCCTGTATGCAGCTGCTGTCCCTCTATTTTTCCGCCATACCCGTCTCCTGCCACCGTCCCTTTATTCTCTTGCCGTCCCCATCTGCTGCTGCCGTCCATGTCTCCTGCCATCCTCCCTTTATTCTCCTGCCGCTGTCCCCGTCTCCTGCCACCATCCCTTTATTATCCCGACGTCCCCGTCTGCTGCCGCCATCTCCGTCTGCTGCCACTGCCCCCGTCTCCGCTGTCCCTCTATTTTCCCATCGTCCCTGTCTTCTGCCGCTGTCCCCGTGTCTTGCCACCATCCCTTTATTCTCCTGACCCCGCCCCCTTCTCCTTCCGATGTCCCCGTCTCCTGCCGCCGTCCCTCTATTCTCCCGCCATCCCCGTATGCTGCCGCGATCCCTCTATTCTCCCACCGTCCCGTCTCCTGCCGCCGTCCCTGTCTTCTGCCGCCGTCCCTGTCTTCTGCCGCCGTCCCCGTCTTCTGCCGCCGTCCCCGTCTTCTGCCGCCGTCCCCATCTTCTGCCGCCGTCCCCGTCTTCTGCCGCCGTCCCCGTCTTCTGCCACCGTCCCCGTCTCCTACCGCCGTCCCTTTATTCTCCCGCCGTCCCTGTCTCCTGCCGCCATCCCTTCATTCTCCCGCCGTCCCCGTCTGCTGCCGCCATCCCCGTCTCCTGCCACCATCCCTTTATTCTCCCGCCGCCCCAGTCTCCTGCCATCGTCCTCGTATTCTCCCACTATCCCCGTATGTACCGCAGTTCCTGTATGCAGCTGCTGTCCCTCTATTTTTCCGCCATCCCTGTCTCCTGCTGCCGTCCCCATCTCCTGCCACCGTCCCTTTATTCTCCCACCGCCCCCGTCTCCTGCCATCGCCCCCGTCTCCTGCCATCGTCCTCGCATTCTCCCACTATGTACCGCAGTTCCTGTATGCAGCTGCTGTCCCTCTATTTTTCCGCCATACCCGTCTCCTGCCACCGTCCTTTTATTCTCCCACCGTCCCCGTCTGCTGCCACCGTCCACGTCTCCTGCCACCCTCCCTTTATTCTCCCACTGGCCCCATGTCCTGCCGCCCCAGTCTCCTGCCGCCGCCCCAGTCTCCTGTCGCCGTCCCCATGTCCTGCTGCCGTCCCAGTCTCCTGCCATCCCTTTATTCTCCCGCCGCCCCAGTCTCCTGCCATCGTCCTCGTATTCTCCCACTATCCCCGTATGTACCGCAGTTCCTGTATGCAGCTGCTGTCCCTCTATTTTTCCGCCATACCCGTCTCCTGCCACCGTCCCTTTATTCTCTTGCCGTCCCCATCTGCTACCGCCGTCCCCATCTGCTGCCGCCGTCCACGTCTCCTGCCACCCTCCCTTTATTCTCCTGCCGCTGTCGCCGTCTCCTGCCACCATCCCTTTATTCTCCCGCCGTCCCCGTCTGCTGCCGCCATCTCCGTCTGCTGCCACTGCCCCTGTCTCCGCTGTCCCTCTATTTTCCCATCGTCCCTGCCTTCTGCCGCTGTCCCCGTGTCTTGCCGCCATCCCTTTATTCTCCTGACCCCGCCCCCGTCTCCTTCTGATGTCCCCGTCTCCTGCCGCAGTCCCTTTATTCTCCCCCTGTCTCCTGCCGCCTTCCGGCTCCTGCGGCCGTCCCAGTCTCCTGCCGCCGTCCCTCTATTCTCCTGTCATCCCCGTCTCCTGCCGCCGTCTCTCTATTCTCCCGCCGTCCCCGTATGCTGCCGCCATCCCTCTATTCTCCCACCGTCCCGTCTTCTGCCGCTATCAGTCTCCTGCCGCCGTCCCCGTCTTCTGCCACCGTCCCCGTCTTCTGCCACCGTCCCAGTCTCCTGCCGCCGTCCCTTTATTCTCCCGCCGTCCCCGTCTGCTGCCGCCGTCCCTCTATTCTCCCGCCGTCCCCATATGCTGCCGCCGTCCCTCTATTCTCCTGCCGTCCCAGTCTGCTGCCGCCGTCCCTCTATTCTCCCGCCGTCCCAGTCTGCTGCCGCCGTCCCTTTATTCTCCCGCCGTCCCCGTCTTCTGCCACCGTCCCCGTCTCCTGCCACCATCCCTTTATTCTCCCGCCGTTCCCATCTTCTGCCACCGTCCCCGTCTCCTGCCACCATCCCTTTATTCTCCCTCCGTTCCCGTCTTCTGCCACCGTCCCCGTCTCCTGCCACCATCCCTTTATTCTCCCTCCGTTCCCGTCTTCTGCCACCGTCCCCGTCTCCTGCCACCATCCCTTTATTCTCCCGCCGTTCCCGTCTGCTGCCGCCGTCCGCGTCTGCTGCCGCCGTCCCCGTCTCCTGCCACCATCCCTTTATTCTCCCGCCATCCCCGTCTGCTGCCGCCGTCCCCGTCTGCTGCCGCCGTCCCCGACTCCTGCCACTGCCCCGTCTCCGTTGTCCCTCTATTTTCCCGTCGTCCCCGTCTTCTGCCGCTGTCCCCGTCTCTTGCCGCCATCCCTTTATTCTCCTGACGTCCATGTCTTCTGCTGCCCTACCTTTATTCTCCTGCCGACGTCCCCGTCTCCTTCCGATGTCCCCGTTTCCTGCTGCAGTCCCTTTATTCTCCCCCTGTCTCCTGCCGCCGTCCCCGTCTCCTTCCGATGTCCCCGTCTCCTGCCGCAGTCCCTTTATTCTCCCCCTGTCTCCTTCCGATGTCCCCGTCTCCTGCTGCAGTCCCTTTATTCTCCCCCTGTCTCCTGCCGCCGTCCCCTTCTCCTTCCGATGTCCCTGTATCCTGCCGCAGTCCCTTTATTCTCCCCCTGTCTCCTGCCGCCGTCCCCGTCTCCTTCCGATGTCCCCGTTTCCTGCTGCAGTCCCTTTATTCTCCCCCTGTCTCCTGCCGCCGTCCCAGTCTCCTTCCGATGTCCCCGTCTCCTGCCGCAGTCCCTTTATTCTCCCCCTGTCTCCTTCCGATGTCCCCGTCTCCTGCCGCAGTCCCTTTATTCTCCCCGTCTCCTGCCGCCGTCCCCGTCTCCTTCCGATGTCCCCGTCTCCTGCCGCAGTCCCTTTATTCTCCCCCTGTCTCCTGCCGCCGTCCCCGTCTCCTTCCGATGTCCCCGTCTCCTGCCGCAGTCCCTTTATTCTCCCCCTGTCTCCTTCCGATGTCCCCGTCTCCTGCCGCAGTCCCTTTATTCTCCCCCCCGTCTCCTGCCGCCGTCCCCGTCTCCTGCCGCCTTCCGTCTCCTGCCGCTGTTCCCGTATGCTGCAGCCGTCCCTCTATTCTCCCACCGTCCCGTCTTCTGCCGCTATCCGTCTCCTGCCACCGTCCCTTTCTTCTGCCGCCGTCCCTTTATTCTGCCACCGTCCCTTTCTTCTGCCGCCGTCCCTGTCTTCTGCCACGTCCCAGTCTCCTGCTGTCATCCCTTTATTCTGCCGCCTTCCCTGTATGCTGCCACCGTCCCTTTATTCTGCCGCCCTCCCTGTATGTTGTCGCCATCCCCGTTTGCTGCCACCCTCTCAGTTCGCTGCCGCCTTCCCTGTATGCTGCCACCGTCTCCGTTTGCTGCCGCCCTCCCCGTTCTTGTACTACGCCTTGCGGGGCCTATTGTTTTTTTTTGTTTTTATGGAGCACATATAATAATAGATATTTACTGAGAACCCTGGTGCCTTGGTCTCCAGTTTCCTCACAACCAAGTGTAAGGTCACAGCAGAGGGCTGGACGGGTGTGGGGAGAGGACGTCTGCACAGAACTGTGGGATATTATTGTTACTCCTCATCAGAGGTATAGAGCCAGTGAGTGCTGTAGGATGCTGGGGTCTTTGTAGTATGCCGGGCTCTTGTGTGAACTTTCTATAGTGGTGACACTTGTATGTTTTTCAGGGGATCCGGGAACGTCTGCCCTATGATGTGACGCCTGTCGATGTCCTGAATTATTATTGTGATGTTCAGATGAACAGAGAGCTGCTGGGGCTGAAGGACCAGGGAGCAGGACATGGAAGCACCGTGCTGGCCCTTCCACCTATAGACAGGTAAAGCGTTGGCTTTACCAGTATGCGATCCTCACAGTAAGCGGGAGTCACCGAAAATCCACAAATCCCAGATCCCAAACAATGTCTACTATCTGCTCATTCACCTCCATTGGTGAAACATGGATCTCACAGGATCATCTCCTGAAGTATGTCCTGAAAGGTTCACAGATCAGGACATAATACAAATGCGCCTTTGAAAGTCTTAAAACGAGAGTAATACAAGGTCCTCCTCCCACCATGGTATAAAAGATGGGGAGAAGCCGACTCCTATGGGTGCTCCACGTATCTGTAGGGAAAAACGGGCATCGGAAGAGAAACAATGATGTGATGATAGAAACTTAGTGGCATCTCATATGTATTCACATGATTGTCATGTGGTGCTCGAGTAAAGGGAAGAAACATCAGCGGTCAACCACAAAACCCACATCAAACACATGAAGGATGACGCCTGGAGAACGTGCTACTAGTGGCTGCCATCCAGCCACTCACACATATGTTCAGTCAGTTCCCGATATTATGGCTCTTAGGGGTGGACACACCTTTTGTGCACTTTCAGCAGGTATGGAAAGTGGGTATAACTGGATTTTCTGGGAACTGGTAGGGACCATCTCTGTCATCCAGCTTACCCAAACTAACCCCTTCCAGGGCTGTCTGATACAAAGATTGCCTAAAGCTCATGGTTGGATCACGTTTTAAACCTCTATATGTATCATGATCATTCAGCATCATATATATATATATATATATATATATATATATCTCCCTCCCGCTCCAATGTTACCACTGTCACCCTCCATCCGCTATCTTCATTATCACGTCCTTCTTATTCTCTACTTTATTCTTGGGGAATCCTTCAATTCAGGGGGGATTATCTTGAAAGTTGCTGTTTGTAATTTGATGATGTAACTTCTTCAGATCTTTCTACAGTTTGTTGGAAAATATCCAAAGCTGTTACTTGTGACTTTATTGGATAGATATCGGGGTGTTTTCAGGAACCCTCCGTCGACTGCATATCTTGAATCGTGTCTGGGGCTCTCCTTGTCTAACATTGTTGGCTGTAAGATTGCACTTTGCTCCTTGAACTTAAAGGGGTTTTGCCAGGAAGTGCCTTATCTGTTAAGAAGCAAAAGTAAACAAGCCAAGTCTGAGCTGAGAGAGAGACTGCCAGAACACAGAGCCATGCATAAGGGATCGCATGCAATGTTCACTCAAATAATCACACTACAACTAGTGGATTCTGTATACAAAAGACAACATATTTCTCCCCAGTCCCTTGAAAGCTTCTTCAGGCTCCCTCTCATCAGATAAGTGTGCTCTGCACAAGCCCGGCCAGCAGCTCTTGTCACTCTGCCTGGTCCTATCTAATGCAAGCTTTTAAGTAACTAAGGGCAGGTAAGGTAGCCTGTTGCTCTCTCAGGCTGCAATTTTTGTAATTGCATATATTTAGAAAATACCCATTTTGGAGGATCCCACGTCAACATTACATCGTGGCAAAACCCCTTTAATATCTGTGAAGTCATTTTGATGTTTGAGGACATTTCCTCTGTTGGAGAAGTTTCCATAGAAATGTCTTCGACTTGTTAAGGATCTGGTAGGTTTATTTGCTGAATACATCCCAAGACGCACTGGGCACAAGTTCCCGTCCTTCTGATAGCCAATTAAATAGAGCCAGTGTCAGATTCGTGGAGGACACATTCAAGACGCTCTCGTTAGAATTATTTGAGTTCTTTTTTCTTCTGTTTCTCCTCCATGGTCGGGCAGGATATCGGTGCTCGTCTCTCCCATGTTTCCTCCCTACTCGATGGGATGGTTTTGATGTTGAGGGTCGGTCATAATTCCGGTCAGGTTCTTGTCTATCAGAATTATTGCCATTTCAGTTCTGTTTTTGTAGATATTTGTATTATGTGAAGGACCCGGAAAATCTTCTGATACATCAGAAGCCTAACCTGAGGAGGCTACAGCACCACAGGGATCCTTCACTGCTGCACTGCTCTCTAGATCTGTTCCCAGGTTTGGGATTTTTTAGATCTCGTTGTTGATTGTTTAGATTGAAATAATCTGTAGATGTTTTCAGAAGGACGATCAGATCAGTCTCTGTTATATTTGCTTCTTTAGTTTTTGATGATCACATCCCCCTTTTGTGTCAGTCACTTTACATTTTTCCGGCATTTCAAGATTTAGATGAAAATCCTTATATTTCTCTAGACTGTTAACCCCTTCTATGCTGTAAGGGACATCTTATAACACTCTAGACATTTCCCCATATAATACAGTATAATATATACAATTACCCTCCTTTACATCTCCCCACTTTTTAAGCAAGCCGTCTCCGACTTCCACTCCAGTAACTAAATATATTTACAATACTACTACAATTAAAAAGCAGAGAAATGATAGTTGGAATATGGGGCAGCGTCCATCACAGTCCTCTGTGGGTCCTCAGCCCAACTTGGACAATGGATACACCAAACCCCACTCAGGCTCCACATAACAAAATAAGCAAAGTATGCATAACTCTCTGGGCTGCCAATTCCCCTCCAGGGCACATCACTGGTACGACTTGGGCCAAATACCTTGCAGTACAGTCACTTTCCTTTCTTTTTTAAAAAAAAATCTTTTTCAGCTTATCTGCTTCCTAAAGGCTCTCTTCTGGCTCGCACGGTTCCGGCTGGACACGCTCCATTCCTGCAGCCCAATAGGCCTTTGGGCCTGGCATACTCCAGAAGCTGATATGCTCTTCTTGATAGAGGTTGTGTACTCTATCTGGTTCAGCTGTAGCCTCACCTTCCGGCCCTGTAGAGGCTCCCTGGCCCAGCGCTTTTCTCGGGGATACAATCTCTACTTCCCCCTCCGGACGGTTCTGTCCAGTTTCTGCTGTTTGAGGCTCAACTCTCTGAACCTCGGCCATGTTTACAGCAAGTGCATGTGTGCTCACGGTCACCACCAACACTTTTTCTTTGGCGTCACGCCTGTGGGTGGGGTGACTCCCTTTCCCACCACGTGTCTGTCTTTTCTTATCAATTCGCAATCCTGCCGACTACGCCAAATGTAAGAATATGTGCAGGATACTTGATGGTACTTATTGCAGAAGATAGTACTAGACATGAAGTGATGGGGTGGTGCAGCAGACGACACAAGTATTCCGGGGAACTTCAGGCTTTACTCACTGTATATTTCTTGTGGACGTTACATAGTCATGAAGCAAGGCGCATGTCACTTCAACACTTTTTAGATCCTCTTTCTATGGACACTTGAGGACTCTCTCATCCCCTTTCTGGTTCTGACCCAGTCCAGCTGTGCAAGGTGCTGGCACTGGCGCTGACCCCCGTCCCAGCCGTGCAAGGTGCTGGCGCCTGGTGACACAGGACACACTTTGCCCACTCGATGGGTCCCTTGACTTTTCCGGCAGTCCCCAAACTGCCCACCTGTAATTCTGGGTTGTCTTGACTCTCTTCAGGGTCCACTCTGTCCGGATCTCCACTTTCACTGTGTCAGTGCTTGCTCAATCTCAAGTATAGCAGTGAGTGAGGCTGCTCTCTTCTCCCTCGGCCTGCCCTGTCTATTACCGCCTGGATAGATAGAGGTCCCCTTAACTTGCTGTTTCAACTGGAACTATATACACCAAACATACGTATACTCCTAACTACTAAGGGGTTGACAGCTGCCCTTCTATAAGTGTCTGACCTCCAGCTGCGCCCCCTTCAGCTCTCCAGATTGGCTGCTCACCCTAACGGTCCCAATCGTCACTCTCTTTAGACTGTTAACCCCTTCTATGCTGTAAAAGACATCTTATAACACTCTAGACATTTCCCCATATAATACAGTATAATATATACTATTACCCTACTTTACACATTCCTAGCAGGTGACCTGCTGTACACCACCTAGTGGCAGCAACATGCGACCGCCTAAGGTTGCTCTGCCATAATATATATTGGTGCAAGTAGATATATTACCACCTGCATATACAGCCCCCTGTAGGTTATAAGCCCCTGTGACTATGCCTATGCTGGGACATTGCTCCGGGGGTTTCCTAGGCCGGAAGCTTATGGGCGATGACCGCCTCCTGCGCCACTCAATAACGCAGCAGGTCCGGGCCTGCACACTGACATGCCGCCTGGACCTGCCACTGGGGCCGAGTCATGCCACTGGGCAGGGTAGATGGCTGCCCTGAAGGGCCCCATGTGCTCGAGAAAAGACGGCCCTGTCTGTGGAGGCTGCAAACCTGGTGCGGACAGTAGTCAAAGTGGGGAGCTGTGCAGCGTTTTATCTTCTCTTTTCACTACTAGTTAAGAAAATACTACATTTGAGGCATTTCTCCTAAACTTACTCACCTGTACCTTTCTCCAGCATTGATGTGCACCATGCTAGATCTTCACCAGCTTCTCCCAATAATCTAACAACCTTATTAGATATATGTCAGAACTTGAAGACCAGAAGGACACCACATGGTTTGGTATTTCCCTGCGCCCTGTCTGCCCCCTCCATGATTGAGCCCTCCACTCTCCGTACCCGATGGCACGCACATTCATCAGGTTGTCGGGTGTCCTGGACCATGGCTGCCTTGTCCTCGATGCTTCCATCATCACCTAAATCTGCCACAGAGAGAAACTGCCTCCATCTGTTGTTCTCCAGTCTAGTGATCACCTCGAGATGTATCTTCACTAGCATGTGTGACAGTCCTCTTTGTTTTGCAGAAGGCGAGCTTTGCTGCGGCTGGGAGAGAGTGTGATGCATGGACGACGAAGAGACCAAGCAGGTAAGGAGTGGGAGCTACATATTATATGGCTCCACAGGAACATATCAGTGTGATCAATATGTCAATCTGCCGAATGTGGACAAAGCAAGCGAGGACGTGAAGTGTGGACATAGCGAGCGAGGACGTAAAGTGTGGACATAGCGAGCGAGGACGTAAAGTGTGGACATAGCGAGCGAGGACGTAAAGTGTGGACATAGCGAGCGAGGACGTAAAGTGTGGACATAGCGAGCGAGGACGTAAAGTGTGGACATAGCGAGCGAGGACGTAAAGTGTGGACATAGCGAGCGAGGACGTAAAGTGTGGACAAAGCGATCGAGAACGTAAAGTGTGGACATAGCGAGCGAGGACGTAAAGTGTGGACATAGCGAGCGAGGACGTAAAGTGTGGACATAGCGAGCGAGGACGTAAAGTGTGGACATAGCGAGCGAGGACGTAAAGTGTGGACATAGCGAGCGAGGACGTAACGGCCCATACACCACTTTCAGGCGCATTATGCGGCGCCCGCTGCACGGTGTAATGCGTCTGGTTCCGGGGTCGAGCGGGAGGCGGGGCACTACAACCGCACGAAGCTCCACATTTATAGCTTCAGTGCGGCAATTCTAGGCACACTACAACTGGAACAGGTAGAGCACTTTACAAGTAGTTTACCTGATCCCGAACTGTCGCCCGAGCGCTGGAATGCGCCTGATTTATGACCCGCAGTAGAGCAGGTTCATAAATCAGGCATATTCTACACTGCATGAAGTTTGACGTGTTAACACCGAACCTTATACATGTCGCCCAAAGTGTGGACATAAAGCGAGGACATAAATGTGGCCATAAAGCCAGGTCATAGCGAGCAAGGACATAAGTGAGGACATAAATGTGGCCATAAAGCCAGAACATAGCGAGCGAGGACATAAGTGAGGACATAAATGTGGCCATAAAGCCAGGACATAGCGAGCGAGGACATAAGTGAGGACATAAATGTGGCCATAAAGCCAGGACATAGCGAGCGAGGACATAAGTGAGGACATGGCCGGCGTGGACGGACCTCGATTCGGCTCATTGTAGTTATGCGCCTTATGGACACAGGCTTTGTTCCTTGAGGGTCAGGTCACTGCTTCACCGTAGGGCAGTATTGAGCATCTTGCCAGCATTGAACACCCGGGATTGGATTATCACCATCAAAGTCTATGGGAAGAAGACGCTTGTAATAAACCTGGAGGATGCACAGCAAGAATCTAGAAGGCAGATACATAAGGTGCAGACATGAGGAACGTCTGGAGGGTTGGAGACTGTGTGAGGAGAGGTAATGGGGGTAGTGCACAGATAATGGGGGAGACGGAAGATCCCAGGTATTGATGATGCAGGATGAATAGGACATTATATACAGTATAATGTGCACTTCCACCACTTGTGCTTTGCAGTCACAGGTTTGAGGGGATCCTCCGGTTTGGACTTACCTCTGTTCTCAGCAGTCTCTCCTGCTTCCTGGTCTGGTGCTTGGCTGCCACTAACTTGCTGCAGCAGTCACGGGCCATTGCAGGTTAGGGTTACGGCACATGTATATACTGACAGTACAACTATATACAGATAAGTGCATGGAGTCTCAGGCAAGGGGGTGACTAAAGGAGCTCCTGATAGGCACAGCCAATAAGAAGCTATAGCTTTAAGCACTCCCTAAAAGTTGTGGAGGAGTTAATCTTATTGTTAGGGGCAGCAGAGGTGAAGTCTTGGAGGAGGGAGTTGAAGGTTTGGGTAATGTCCTACAGAGTCCAGCTAGGTTTTATATAGAGTTCACAGAGGAGATGTAAAGGCAAGCAGCACTGTGGAGAGCTTTATGGATGACAGTGATTATATTATGTTCTGTGCTACTTAGGCAACCGGTGTAGTGTACGGGGTAGAGGCGTCGGTGTAGTGTACGGGGTAGAGGCGTCGGTGTAGTGTACGGGGTAGAGGCGTCGGTGTAGTGTACGGGGTAGAGGCATCGGTGTAGTGTACGGGGTAGAGGCGTCGGTGTAGTGTACGGGGTAGAGGCGTCGGTGTAGTGTACGGGGTAGAGGCATCGGTGTAGTGTACAGGGTAGAGGCATCGGTGTAGTGTACGGGGTAGGGGCGTCGGTGTAGTGTACAGGGTAGAGGCATCGGTGCAGTGTACAGGGTAGAGGCGTCGGTGTAGTGTACGGGGTAGGGGCGTCGGTGTGGTGTACTGGGTAGGGCATCGGGGGCAGTGACTGGTACAGGGTTAGAAAGGGGCGGTGCAGTGACTGGTACAGGGTAGAGGCGTCGGTGCAGGTTTACGGTACAGCGTTGAGGCGTCGGTGCAGTGACTGTACAGGGTAGAGGCATCGGTGTAGTGACTGGTACAGGGTAGAGGCATCGGTGGGGAGGACAGGGTAGAGGCGTCAGTGCATGACTGGTAAGGGTAGAGGCATCGGTGTAGTGTACGGGGAGGGGGTCTGGTGCGTGTAGAGGGTTAGTGGCATCAGGTGGAAATGTACAGGGTAGATGGCATCAGTGCAGTGTACAGGGTTTGAGGACAAACGGTGTAGTGACTGGTTTCAGGGTTAGAGACGTCGGTGCAGTGACTGGTACAGGGTAGAGGCGTCGGTGCGGTGTACAGGGTAGAGGCGTCGGTGCGGTGTCCAGGGTAGAGGCGTCGGTGCGGTATCCAGGGTAGAGGCCTCGGTGTAGTGTACAGGGTGGAGGCATCGGTGTAGTGTACAAGGTGGAGGCATCGGTGTAGTGTACAGGGTAGAGGCGTCGGTGTAGTGACTGGTACAGGGTAGAGGCGTCGGTGCAGTGACTGGTTTCAAAAGTTGAAGCGCGGTGCAGTGAATGGTTTAAGGGTAGAGGCGTCGGTGGAGTGACTGGTACAGTGTAGTGGCGTCAGTGTCGTGTACAGGGTAGAGGCGTCGGTGCAGTGTACAGGGTTGTGGCGTCGGTGCAGTGACTGGTCATGGGTAGAGGCTCAGTGTTGTGACTGGTACAGGGTAGAGGCGTCGGTGCAGTGACTGGTACAGGGCAGGGTCGTCGGTGCAGTGACTGGTACAGGGCAGAGGCGTCGGTGTAGTGACTGGTACAGGTTAGAGGCGTCGGTGCAGTGACTGGTACAGGGTAGAGGCGTCGGTGCGTGACTGGTACAGGTTAGGGTCGTGCAGTGACTGGTAATGGTAGAGGCGTCGGTGCAGTGACTGGTACAGCGTTGAGGCGTCGGTGTAGTGACTGGTAAGGTAGAGCTCAGGTAAATGACTGGTACAGGGTAGAGGCGTCGGTGTAGTGACTGGTACAGGGTAGAGGCATCAGTGTAGTGACTGGTACAGGTTGAGGTCGGTGCAGTGAGGTCAGGTGAGGCGTTTTGCAGTGATGGTAGGGTAGAGGCGTCGGTGCAGTGACTGGTACAGGGTAGAGCGTCGGTGCAGTGACTGGTACAAGGGTAGAGGCATCGGTTTCAGTATCAGTGTAGAGGCCTGGTGTGTAGGAGGTGGGGGGCGCGGTGTATGTACAGGGTGGAGGCCGTCGGTGCAGGGGTACAGGGTAGAGGCGTGGTGCAGTGACTGGTAAAAGGGTTGAGGCGCGGTTTGGTGACTGGTACAGGGTAGAGGGGTCGGTGCAGTGATGTACAGGGTAGGGCGTCGGTGCAGTGACTGGTACAGAGGTTGAGGCGTCGAGTGCAGTGGGTGGTACAGGGTAGAGGCGTCGGTGCAGTGATGGTACAGGGAGAGGGTCGGTGTAGTGACTGGTACAGGGTAGAGGCGTCGGGGCAAATGAAATGGTACAGGGTAGAGGCGTCGGTGCAGTGACTGGTACAGAGTTGAGGCGTCAGTGTAGTGACTGGTACAGGGTAGAGGCTCAGTGTTGTGACTGGTACAGGGTAGAGGCGTCGGTGCAGTGTACAGAGTAGAGGCGTCAGTGCAGTGACTGGTACAGGGTTAGAGGTCGTGTTGTGACTGGTTTCAGGGTAGAGGCGTCGGTGCGGTGTACAGGGTAGAGGCGTCGGTGGAGTGACTGGTACAGCGTGGGCGTCGGTTTCAGTTGACTTTGGGACAGGGCAGGGGCGTCGGTGTAGTGACTGGTACAGGGGAGAGGGGTCGGTGCAGTGACTGGTACAGAGTTGAGTCGTCGGTGCAGTGACTGGTACAGAGTTGAGTCGTCGGTGCAGTGACTGTACAGGGTAGAGGCATCGGTGCAGTGACTGGTTACAGGGTTTGAGGCATCGTGTTAGTGTACAGGGAGAGCATCGGGTGCAGTGTACAGGGTAGAGGCATCAGTGTAGTGTACAGGGTAGAGGCGTCGGTGTAGTGTACAGGGTAGAGGCATCAGTGTCGTGTACAGGGTAGAGGCGTCGGGGCAGTTGTACAGGTAGAGGAGTCGGTGCAGTGATGGTACAGGTTTGAGGTCTCGGTGTAGTGACGGTAAGGAGAGGCGTCGGTGCAGTGTACAGGGTAGAGGCGTCGGTGTAGTGACTGGTACAGGGTAGAGGCGTCGGTGTAGTGACTGGTACAGGGTAGAGGCGTCGGTGCAGTGACTGGTACAGGGTAGAGGCGTCGGTGCAGTGACTGGTACAGAGTTGAGGCGTCGGTGCAGTGACTGGTACAGGGTAGAGGCGTCGGTGCAGTGACTGGTACAGGGTAGAGGCATCGGTGTAGTGTACAGGGTAGAGGCATCGGTGCAGTGTACAGGGTAGAGGCATCAGTGTAGTGTCAGGGTAGAGGATCGGGCAGTGTACAGGGTAGAGCACGTGTCGTGTACAGGGTAGAGGTCGGTGCAGTGTACAGGGTTAGAGGCGTCGGTGCAGGACTGGTACAGGATAGGTCTCGGTGTAGTAAGGTACAGGGTAGAGGCGTCAGTTTCAGTGTCAGGGTAAGGCGGGTGTAGTGACTGGTACAGGGTAGAGGGCGGTGCAGTGGGCTGGTACATGGTAGAGGCGTCGGTGCAGTGAATGGTACAGGGAAGAGGCGTCGGTGACGTGACTGGTACAGGGTCGAGGCGTCGGTGTAGTGACTGGTACAGGGTATAGGCATCGGTGCAGTGACTGGTACAGGGTAGAGGTGTCGGTGCAGTGACTGGTACAGGGTAGAGGCGTCGGTGCAGTGTACAGGGTAGAGGCATCGGTGCAGTGTACAGGGTAGAGGCGTCGGTGTAGTGACTGGTACAGGGTAGAGGCGTCGGTGCAGTGACTGGTACAGAGTTGAGGCGTCGGTGCAGTGACTGGTACAGGGCAGCGGCGTCGGTTTAGTGACTGGTACAGGGTAGAGGCGTCGGTGCAGTGACTGGTACAGGGCAGCGGCGTCGGTTTAGTGACTGGTACGGTAAGGCTCGTGTAGTGACTGGTACAGGGTAGAGGCGTCGGCGCAGTGACTGGTACAGCGTTGAGGCGTCGGTGCAGTGACGGGTACAGCGTTGAGGCGTCGGTGCAGTGACTGGTAAAGGGTCGTGGCGTCGGTGCGGTGTACAGGGTAGAGGCGTGGGTGTAGTGACTTTGGGACAGGGTAGAGGCATCGGTGTTAGTGTACAGGTAGAGGCATCGGTGTTATTGTACAGGGTAGAGGCATCAGTGCGTGTAAGGGTAGAGGCTTCGGTTTCAGTGTACTGTGTAGAGGGCATCGGTGTAGTGTACAGGGTAGAGTCATCGGTGTAGTGTACAGGTTAGAGGCATCGGTGTAGTGACTGGTACAGGGTAGAGGCGTCGGTGATGACTGGGACAGGTTGAGGGGTCGGTGTGTGACTGGTACAGGGCAGGGCGGTCGGTTTTTAGACTGGTACGGGTAGAGGCGTCGGTGTTTGATGGTAAAAGGGTAGAGGCTTTGGTGTAGTGTAAAAGGGTAGAGGCCGTTGTGTATTGTAAGGGTAGAGGGATCAGTGCAGTGACAGGGTAGAGGCGTCGGTTTTAGTTTATACAGGGTAGAGGCATCGGTGCAGTCACTGGTATATGGTAGAGGCATCGGTGCAGTCACTGGTATATGGTAGAGGTGTCGGTGCAGTCACTGGTATATGGTAGAGGCATCGGTGCAGTCACTGGTATATGGTAGAGGCATCGGTGCAGTCACTGGTATATGGTAGAGGTGTCGGTGCAGTCACTGGGTCAGGGCAGGGGTGTTTGGTGTAAGTGTGAATGGTACAGGGTAGAGGCGTCGGTGTAGTGACTGGCACAGGGCAGGGGTGTCGGTGCAGTGACTGGTACAGGGTTGAGGCGTCGGTGCAGTGACTGGTACAGGCTAGAGGCATCGGTGCAGTGACTGGTACTGGGTAGCGGCGTCGGTGTATTGACTGGCACAGGGCAGGGGTGTCGGTGCAGTGACTGGTACAGGGTAGAGGCGTCGGTGCAGTGACTGGTACAGCGTTGAGGCGTCGGTGCAGTGACTGGTACAGGGCAGGGGTGTCGGTGTAGTGACTGGTACAGGGTAGAGGCGTCGGTGTAGTGACTGGTACAGGGTAGAGGCGTCGGTGTAGTGTACAGGATTTGCTGTGGCCCTCACTCTTTTCGTTGTCATAATAGATCCTTTCTGTTGCAGGTAGGAGTTTTCCTGCGCTTCGTCCATCTCTTCGCTCCGATATCATCTCATTCATTGATCTCCCTGTGAAGAAGGTGACCCTCAGTCCATTCTTCAGCGAAGACCCCCCCTCGAGGTCCCGCGTCACCGACATCCATCGATATTTCATTGTGCAGCAGTCGTACCTGCAGAAATATTAGTGGTGTGTCATCACCTTGCCACACCACTAATGTGAACAGTTCACATGTGATCAAACACAGCAGCTTCCTCATCACCCATCAGTAACGGGAGCTATCACAATAAAGAATGACACAGCTGCACAGATACCTCCTCCTGTGTTGTGCATACAGCTCCAATGCAGACTTATATACAGCCGCACAATTATCTCCCTCCGTGTTGTGTATTCAGCCAGTGTTCGACTTGGGGTTCTGGGTCCACAGGGGAGTTGATCTTGGGGGCCCACCCTACAGCTACTGTACCTGAAAATATTACCTGACAATACAGTGTGCAAAACAGAATTGTATTGTACAGTACCCATTGTAGAGTACCCAATACTGAGTCACATATCTGTCCCACATGTCTGTCTGTCTGTCTGTCTCAGACACTTGTCACAGTCTAACATATCATAGACACATGGCTAAGTAGCTCCATCCATATCCTCCTCCACCCCCCACTAGCCCACATATAGTATCCTCCTCCATGTCAGGAGGGTCAGGGACAGGTGTGCACTCACTTTTACAATCAGGGACAGGTGTACGCTGCCACTATACAAGCGCCGATATAACCTACAACACCACCATATGGAGACCACATAGAGGTCAGTCGCCAGCTCAGGTGGCATCACTGCAGCACTGATAGAATATAGAAGCGAAATAACCCCTGACATGCAGGGACTCACAGGAGATACCTTATCTGATGAGTTGTTCTCTTCTCTCATGAGTCATTCTTTTTCCCTTTTTTTCATTTCCCTCCAGGCCCCCCATGAC